>PVIY010052093.1:0-15353 GCA_004026745.1 Myrmecophaga tridactyla | reverse complement strand
TGCTTTTTCAGTAATAACTTTGAATGTTAACGGACTAAACTTACCAATTAAAAGATACAGACTGGAAAAATGGATTAAGAAACATAATCCAGCTATATACTGCTTACAAGAGACTCATCTTAGACACAAGGATACAAATAGATTGAAAGTGAAAGGATGGAAAAAGATTTTTCACTCAAGCTGTAACCAAAACAAAGCAGGAGTAGCTACACTAATATCAGACAAAATAGACTTTAAATGTAAAGACATCATAATAGACAAAGAAGGACACTATATACTAATTAAAGGATCAATTCACCAAAAAGATATAATAATCATAAATGTTTATGGTCCCAATCAAGGAGCTCCGAAGTACATGAGACAGACATTGGCAAAACTGAAGGGAGCGACAGATGTTTCAACAATAATAGTAGAAGACTTCAAATACACCACTCTCCTCTACAGATTGAACAATCAGACAGAAGATTAACAGGGAAATAGAGAAGTGAAATAACTTGATAAATGAATTAGACCTAACAGACATATACAGGTCACTATACCCCCAAACACAAGAATATACATTCTTCTCTGTGCTCATGGAACATTCTCCAGGATAGATCATATGCTGGGCACAAAACAGGTCTTTATAAATTCAAAAACAGTGAAATTATTCCAAGCATTTTCTCTGATCACAATGGGATGAAGTCGGATCTCATCAACCACCAAAAAACAAGAACATTCATAAATATATGGAGATTAAATAACACAGTCTTAAACGACCAATAGGTCAAAGAAGAAATTGCTAGAGAAAGCAACAGCTATGTTGAGATGAATGAAAAATGAGATACAACGTACCAGAACTTATGGGATGCGGGAAAGGTTGTACTGAGAGGGAAATTTATTGCCCTAAATGCCTATCTTAAAAAACAAGAAGAGCAAAAATCGAGGACCTAACAGCACACCTAGATGAACTTGAGAAAG
Organism: Myrmecophaga tridactyla; assembly: GCA_004026745.1. Taxonomy (NCBI): domain Eukaryota; kingdom Metazoa; phylum Chordata; class Mammalia; order Pilosa; family Myrmecophagidae; genus Myrmecophaga; species Myrmecophaga tridactyla. The sequence continues at coordinate 14,393 of PVIY010052093.1, read as the reverse complement.
AACAGCAAACTAACCCCAAAGCAAATAGAAGAAGAGAAATAACAAAGATTAAAACAGAGATAAATGAATGGGAGAACAAAAGAACAATAGAAAGAACCAATAAAACTGGTTCTTTGAGAAAATCAATTAAATTGGTGGGGTACTAGCAAGACTGACAAAAGAAAAAAAGAGAGAGGATGCAAATAAGCAAAATCAGAAATGATAAGGGGTGCATTACCACAGACTCTGAAGAAATAAAAGAAATCATAAGAGGATATTATGAACAACTATACACCAACAAACTAGACAACTTAAATGAAATGGACAAATTCCTGGAGACACACAAACAAGCTACACTGACTCAGGAAGAAATAGAAGATCTCAACAAACCAATCACAAGTAAAGAGACTCAATCAGTCATCAAAAATCTTCCTACAAAAAAAAGCCTAGGGCCAAATGGCTTCATAGGGGAATTTTATCAAACATTCCAAAAAGAACTAACACCAGTCCTGCTCAAACTTTTACAAAAAATTGAAGAAAAAGGAACTCCACCTAAATTATTTTATGAAGCTAATATCATTTTAATACCAAAACCAGGCAAAGATGCTGGAAGAAAGGAAAACTACAGGCCAATCTCCCTAATGAACATAGATGTAAAAATTCCCAATGAAATATTAGCAAATCAAATCCAACAACACATTAAAAGAATTATACACCATGACAAGTGGGGTTTATACCAGGAATGCAAGGATGGCTCAATGCAAGAAAATCAATTAATGTAATACAGCACATCAACAAATAAAAAGGGAAAAATCACATGATCATCTCAATTGATGCTGAAAAAGCATCTGACAAAATTCAGCATCCATTTCTGATAAAAACACTCCAAAAGATAGGCATCAAAGGTAACTACCTCAATACAATAAAGGGAATATATGAAAAATCGACAGCCAGCATTGTACTCAATGGAGGGAGACTGAAAGCTTTCCCCCTAAGATCAGCTACAAGACAAGGATGCCCACTGTCACCACTATTATTCAACATTGTGCTAGAAGTTCTAGCTAGAGCAATCAGGCAGGACAAAGAAATAAAAGACATCCAAATTGGAAAGGAAGAAACAAAACTCTTATTATCTGCAGATGATATGATACTATACTTGGAAGATCCTGAGAAACTACACCAAAGTTACTTGAGCTAATAAACAATTCGGCAAGGTGGCAGCATATAAAAATGTGCAAAAGTCAGTAATATTTCTATACAGAAGCAATGACCTAGCTGAGGAATCAAAAGGAAAAAATTACACCCAAAATAGCAACTAAAAGAATCAATTACTTAATGATGAACTTAACTAGAGACATGAAGGACTTGTACACACAAAACTACATAACATTGCTAAAAGAAATCAAAGGAGATCTAAATAGGTGGAAAGACATTCCCTGCTCATGGATAGGAAGGCTAAATATAGTTAAGATATCAATTCTCCCCAAATTGATCTACAGATTCAACATGGTAGCAATCAAAATCCCAGCAACCTACTTTGAAGATTTGGAAAAGCTAACTACCAAGTTCATCTGGAAGGGAAAGAGCCAAACAGCTAAAAGCATCCTACAAAAGAAAAAACGAAGTAGAAAGATTAACACTCCCTTACTTTAAAACCTATTATAAAGCCACAGTGATCAAAACAGCATGGTACTGGCACAAAGATAGAAGCACTGACCAATGCAATCAAATCAAGAGAGCAGAAATAGACCACCAAATCTATGGACAACTGATTTTTGACAAGGCCCCCAAATCCTCTGAACTAGGACAAAATAGTCTTTTCAATCACTGGGCATGGGAAGAACTGGATATCAATAGCCAAAAGAATGAAAGAGGACCCCTATCTTACACCCTACACAAAAATTAACTCAAAGTGGATCAAACACCTAAATATAAGAACTAGCACTAGCACCATAAAGCTTCCAGAATAAAATGTAGGGAAACATCTTCAAGACCTAGTAAAAGGAGGTAGCTTCCTAAACTTTACACCCAAAGCACAAACAACAAAAGAAAAAATAGATAAATGGGAACTCCTGAAAATCAAATGCTTTTGCACTTCAAAAGACTTTGTCAAAAACATGAAGAGGCAGCCAACTCAATGGGGGAAAATAATTTGGGAATCACATACTGGACAAAGATTCGACTTTCTCTATATACAAAGAAATCACAATATTCAACAACAAAAGAAAAACAACCCAATTATAAAATGGGCTAAAGATATGAATAGGCATTTTTCTGAAGAGCAAATATAGATGGCTCAAAAGCACTTGAGGAGATGCTCATTTTCACTGGCTATAAAGGAAACGCAGATCAAGACTACAATGATCTGCATTTCCTATAAGAAGGGCTGCTACTAAACAAGCAGGAAACTATAAATGTGGGAGAGGTTGTGGAGAAACCGGGACACTTATACACTGCTGGTGGGAATGTATAATGGTGCAGCCACTATGGAAGACAGTTTGTCGGTTCCTTAGGAAACTAAATATTGAGTTGCCCTATGACCCAGAAATAGCACTACTTGGTATATACACAGAAGAGCTGAAAGCAATGACACAGACATTTGCACACCAATGTTCACAGCAGCATTACTCACAACTGTCAAAAGATGGAAACAAACCAAATGCCCATCAAAAGACAAGTGGAATAACAAAATAAGTATATATATACGATGGAACATTATGCAGCAGTAAGACAAAATGATGCCCTGAAGCACATGACAAGATGGATAAACCATGAAGACATAATGCTGAATGAAATTAGTCAGACACAAAAGGATAGATACTGTATGATTCCACTTTTATGACCAGCATAAAAGTATAATCAGAGGCTTATAATACAGAATATAGGGGACTTAGAGATACATAGAAGCTAGAGATGGGTAAACCGTTAGCTAATGAGGTTGAACTCCAATGTAAGGGAATCAAAACGAGTGAAGATGGTTCCCTAGTGGGTCTGTAAGTAATATTACCATATGGAAGATGAACAAGATTGAAAGGGGTTGCATAGACCCTATGTCTCCTACTGATTAACAGTAGACATATGAATTAGTTCTCGCAAGAATTACTTCTAAGATATGATTCCTGCACAAAGAGTGTTTAAGTCCAGATACAGGGGGAAAACTGCTATCGCATGCTATGAGCTATGTTTAAAAGGAAACCATCAGCACTACCACAGCAACAGCAGAGGTAAATACTGTGCGGAGGGACAAGAGGTAAGAGGAGGTTTAGATTTCCCATTTGGCAAGAATGTGTTTATTGGTTTTCTTTCTCTTGGGAACAATGGAATTATCTAAAATCGAGAATGTTGATGGACTGTGGACTTTGGGCCCTCTACATGATGTCCAATGAACGAAGGTGGCTGAAGGATGGAGTATACTTATAAACAAAGGTTGTGCTGCTACAAAAGAAACAAAGTCATGAGGCATGCAACAATGTGAATGAACATGTGGGATATTTGGTGAGACAAAATAAGCCAGAAACAAAAGCACAAGAATGGTACAAAATACTTACAAAATACTTATAAGAAAATAGGGGCCTAGATTGTAAGCTTTTAGAGCAGACACAAGTCCGGAGTGGTGATTATTATTTCTGGATTTTGAGAGGCTGTTTTATATATATAACCTGATATTTAGAGGTAAGAATGAAGACAAAAAAGTTGGGGTTAAAATAATTCAGAACACAGGGGTAAGGAAGACTGTGTGTATATTTTAGAACCACACATACACTCTGAGACCAATGGATGAAAGGTTTATTTGGTCTGGAAATGAAATTTTCTGTAGAGCATAATCTAATTCAACCTATCTATATAGCTCATTTGAACAACTGAAACACAGGGAGCACAGAATAAGAAAGAGGTCTTTTAATCCTGTATAGATTATTGTAATGCCTGCATACATTCCAGAATATATTAAGCAGATAATGAAAAAGTATGGGCAAAGTCCTCTCAGGGAGGGGAGAAAAATATGGAACTATTAAGCCTTACCATCAGGGAATTCCCTGATACTGTGTCAAACTTTACGGACACCCAAATCAATAGGCCATGCCCTCAATCATGAGGCTTACTCTTGTGAAGCTTATCTAGGTAGTGGAGAAGCTTAGACTACCTACAGGCATGCCTAAGGGTTACTTCTGGAGAAATTCTGTTGTTACTCAGATGTGGCCTCAGTCTCTCTAAGCCCAACTCTGCAAGTGAAATCATTGCCCTTCCCCTTACGTGGGACATGACATTCAGGGGTGAAAGTCTCCCTGGCAACATGGGAGATGACTCCCAGGGATGAATCCAGCCCTGGCACCAAGGGGTCAACAATTCCATCCTGACCAAAAGGGAGAAAAGAAGTATAACTAATAAAGTACCAGTGGCAGAGAGAATTCAAATAGAGTCGAGAGGCTACGTGGGAGATTGCATCTATGCAAGCCTCAGGTAGACCTTGCTACCTATCATAACCTGCCAACCCCCAACCAGGACCATTCCAGCCAATCCTAAAGAACACCTAGGGCAATATATAAGATTCCACAAGGGTTCCATGCAGTAGAGCAACCTTCCAGAATCCTATAACTTCCAGATGGGTCCCTGGTACAGAAAAGTCCTGAAACCTAGCCCAGCCTCTCCAGAATATCATATAGTTCCATCCCCCTACCCCATATTAGTGACAGACCCTTCCAATATGAAACATTTAGAATGGCCATAGCCCAAATACCCCTAAAGAGAGGGATGGAAAGATCAAAGGTGCTGGTGGAGTTATACAGAGAAGGTAGGATTTAACAAATGAATATGAATGCTGAATCATTAAATTGATATCTCTTTTAGTCTCTAGTATTTTAGAGCAGCTAGAAGTAAAAACCTAGAATTGTGAAAATGTAACCCATGTCAACCTCTGAAATATGTTCTACAACTAATTGTCGTGCTGTACTTTGAAATTTATAGCTTTTTTATATATACGTGATTTTTCACAAAAAAAAGAAGAAAAGTCAATTGTGATGATAAAAAAAAATATTTAAGCCTTCTAGCCTCCTATATTCTGGAGCACCTAGAGGAAAAAATATGAGAGGATGGTATGGTAGCCCATGACAACTCTGGTATCTGTTTTGTAACTACTTGTTGAAGAGGGCTTTGAAAACTATTGCCTTTTTATTTTTTGCTTTGTATATGTTATAATATACAATAAAAAAAAAGTTTTAAAAAAAATGAGGGAGCCTTAGGGCAGCTAGCAGTAAAAACCTAAAATTGTGGAATTGTAACCCATACCAAACTGTGAAATCTGTTCTACCACTAATTGTTGAAATGTGCTTTCAAATGTATTGCTTTTTTGTATATACATGATTTTTCACACAAAAAAAAGAAAACAAAAGTCAATTGTGATGGTAAAAAATATATCTATCTATTCCTTCTAGCCTACAATGTGTGGAGCAGCTAGAAGGAAAAATCTGAGATGATGGTATGGTAGCCCATGACAACTCTGGTATCTGTTCTGTAACTACTTGTTGAAGAGTGCTTTGAAAACTACTGTTTTTTTCTTGCTTTGCTTTGTATATATGTTATATTATACAATAAAAAAGTTTAAAAAAAAATTGGGGGGAGGCTTCCGGGAAGATGACAGAGGCGAGAGGAGAGAGTTCACACCTGCTCCTCCATGAAACATTAACAGAAGATGGGGAGAAGATGCCCAGGATTGCAGGTCCTGGGGTGTGAGTAAACTAAGAGGGTCGTTAGGCAGTTTCAGGGGGAAGAAGGATGGAGGGAGAGTGAGTGGGTGAGGTGACTGGGACCCCTACCGGACGGGCTGTGGTGCATAGGAGAGGTGCAATAGGAGGGAACCGACCCTTCTCGGCTCCAGCCTGCACAGCTGCCGGCTGGGGAAACCTCCCCACGTGGTTGTGGTGGGCAGCACCCACAGGGAGACAGGTAACTGTCCACTGTGGGGCGGGCCTCAGGATAGGGCAGTGGTCACCAGGGCGGGAATAGCTGGCCCACAGTCGTGATGTCTGGCAGGCCCACCAGTGCTGTGGATCAGCTCATCAGCAGTGGTCAGCTCCCCCTGAACGAGCAGCCCCCATGCTGAGCACATAGACCTCCAGTCGCCTGGCCAGGAGGGGTGGGGCTGAGGGAGGAGGAGACTCATGCACGCCATCTGCTGGCCAGACGCGGTAAGTGCAGGTCGGTTGTACTTATCAGACAGGGAGGGGAGAGCTTGAGGGGCCTCACGGTCACCACCTGTTGGGAAGAAGGGGTAAGTGCAAGCAGGCTCACTCCCTACCTGCCTAGGTCTTTATTTTTATTTTTAATTTTTTTCTTAATATTCTTTTTTAATCTCCCTTTTTAAAACACATTCTTTTAATACATTTTTATTAGTAATATAATTGTCTTTTTCATTATTTCTTTTTAATTTTTATAGTTTATATTTTACTCATTTTCTATTTTTTATTTCACATATTTTTTATTATTCCTTTTCATTTATTTTTATTATTACTATTTTTATTTTTCTCTTAAATTTTCTCTCCCTCTGGTGGGCACCTGCCTCACTTCACTCCCAGTATGTCCTGGGGTGTCTCCTTTTGATTCTGGTACCTACTACGGTTGAGGGATATTTTGCTGTGGTTCTTGTTTCTGCGTTTCATATTTTTATTACACCTTTTTTTTATTATTATTACTATTATCTTTGTGTGTGTGCATAGGCAAGGAATTCAGCTTGGGTCTCCTGCATGGCAGTCAGCCACTCTACTACCGGAGTACCTGTGCACCCCAGCCTAGCTCCTAATAGACCCTTAAGTTGAACTGTATCCCCTACATGAGATCTGGACCTTGATTTGGCAGAGAATAACTGACAAAGTGTAAAAGGAAACATTCAGCAAAAACTAAGTAAATACAAAACTTTAGAAGACTGAAGGAAACCAACTTGCATAATAACTATATCACGATAATCAAATACCCAGACACAACAGAAAATCACAAAGCACATGAAGATCCAAGCAGAAATGGCCCAGTCAAACAACCAAATCAAAATTCCAGAGGGGCCACAAAATATGGAACAACTACTCAAAGATATTTATGAAAAAATAAAAGATATCAGGAAGACACTAGAGGAGCACAAAGAAGAATTTGGGAGGTTAAATAGAAAAATGGCAGACCTCACAGAAATGAAAGATACAGCAGACCAAATAATATACTGGAGACAGACAATAGCAGATTCGAAGAAGCAGAAGGAAGAATAATGAGCTAGAAGACAGAATAGAACTAGTAGAGCACATAAAAGAACAAAGGGCAAGAAAGATGGAAAAAAAATACAACTGAATCTTAGGGAAATGATGAACAAGAGGAACAAAAACATAAGAATTATTGGTATCCTAGAAGGAGAAGAGAAGAGTAAAGGATTGGGAAAGTTAGTTGAAGATATAATTGGAGAAAACTTCCCAACCCTTATAAAATACACAAATATGCAAATCAAAGAGGCCCAGCAAACTCCAAATAGAATAAATCTGAACAAGCTCACTCCAAGACACATACTAATCAGATTGTCAGGTGTTGAAGAGAAACAAAGTCCTGAAAGCAGCACGAGAAAAGCAATCTACTACAAACAAGGGAAAATACATAAGACTGACTTCAGACTACTCAACAGGCGCCATGGAAGCAAGAAGGTAGTGGTATGATATATTTAAGACCCTGAACAAGAAAGGCTTTCAACCAAGAATTCTTTATCCAGCCAAATTATCCTTAATTGAGGGAGAGATTAAAATCTTCAAAGATAAAGATTGAGAGAACCAGTCAACAAGAAAACAGCCCTACAAGAAATACTAAAGGGAGCCCTGTCAGCTGATGGAAAAAAAAGACAGGAGAGGGAAGTCTGGGGGAAGACACAGAATTGAAGACTATGAGTAAAGATAATTTAAAGGAAAAGAGAGAGAGAAGGAAAATAATATACAGATCTGACAAATAAAAACTAAAGGACAAGATGGTAGAATCAAGAACTGCTCTTACAGTAATTATTTTGAATGTTAACGGACTAAACACACAAATTAAAAGATACAGACTGACAGAATGGATCAAAAAACATAATCCATCTATATGCTGTTTACAAGAGATATATCTTAGACTCAAAGACACCGTTAGATTGAAAGTGAAAGACTGGAAAATGATGTTTGATGGAAGCTATAACCAAAAGAAAGCAAGAGTAGCTTTACTAATATCAGACAAAATAGACTTTAGATGCAAAGACGTCATAAGAGACAAAGAAGGACACTACATACTAATAAAAGAGGCAATTCACCAGGAAGAAATAACAATCATAAATGTGTATGCTCCCAATCAAGGTGCTCCAAAGTACATGTGGCACATATTGGAAAAACTGAAGGGAGCTATAGACAAATCAACAGTAGTAGTGGGAGACTTCAATATACCACTATCTGCTATAGCTAGACCAACCACAAAGAGGATCGACAAGGAAACAGAGAACCTAAATAATAAGACAAATGAATCAGATTTAATAGACATATATATAATCATTACATCCCAAAACACCAGGATATACACTCTTCTCTTGCGCACATGGAATGTCCTCCAGGACAGATCATATACTGGGACATAAACTGAGTTTCTATAAATTTAATAAGATTGAAATTATCCAAAGCACTTTCTCTGATCACAACGGAATAAAGTTGGCAATTAATAATCACCAAACCAGAACTTGCACGAATATATGGAGGTTAAACAACACAGTCTTAAATAATCAGTGGGTCAAGGAAGAAACTGCTAGAGAAATCAGTAAATATCTGGAGATGAATGATAATGAGAATATAACATATCAAAACTTAGGATGCAGCAAAGGCAGTGCTGAGAGGGAAATTTATTGCCCTAAATGCCTATATTATAAAACAAGAACGAGCAAAACTTGAGGATTTAACTGCTCACCTGGAGAATTTAGAGAAAGAATAGCAAACTAACCCTAAAGCAAATAAAAGAAGAGAAACAATAAAGACTAAAGCAGAAATAAACAAACCAGAGCATGATAAACAATCATAACTAAAAGTTGGTTCTTTGAGAAAATTAATAAAATTGATGATCCTCTAGCTAGACTAACAGAGAGGACACAAATAAATGAAATCAGAAATATGACACAAATAAAAAAAATGACAGCTTGTTACCACAGATCATGAAGAAATTTAATGTCATAAGAGAATATTATGAACAACTACATGCTAATAAACTAGATAACAGATTAAATGGACAAATTCCTAGAAACACACAAATTACCTATATTGACTCGAGAAGAAATAGAAGATCTCAAGAAACCAACTACAAGTAAAGAGATCCAATCAGTCTGAAAAATTCCACCCCCCCCCCCACACACACACAAAAAAGCCCAGGACCTGATGGCTTCACAGGAGAATTTTATCAAACTTTTCAAAAAGAACTGACACCAATCTTGCTCAAACTCTTCCAAAAAACTGAAGAAAAAGGAATACTATCTAACTCATTTTATGAAGCTAATATTACTCTAATACCAAAATCAGATAAAGACGATAGAAGAAAACAAAACTATAGATCAATGTGCCTAATGAACATAGATATGAAAATGCTTAAAAAAAATACTAGCAAATCATATCCAACGCCATATTAAAAGAATTATACATCATGATCAAGTGGGATTCATACCAGGAATGCAAGGGTGGTTCAACATAAAATTAATCAGTGTAACACAGCACATTAACAAATTGAAAGGGAAAAATCACATGATCATATCAATTGAGGCTGAAAAAGCATTTGACAAAATCCAGCATCCTTTCCTGGTAAAAACACTTCACAAGTTAGGCATCGAAGGAAACTTTCCCAATATCATAAAGGGCATGTATGAAAAACTCTTAGCCAGCATCATACTTAATGGTGAGAAACTGAAAGCATTTCCCTTGAGATTGGGGACAAGACAAGGATGGCCACTGTGACCAGCATTATTTAACATTGTATAGAAGTACCAGCTGGAGTAATTAGACAGGAGAAAAATAAAAGGCATCCAAATAGGAAGGTAAGAAGTAAAACTTTCATTATTTGCAGATGAATGATCCTACACTTAGAAAACCCTGAGAAATCTATAGTAAAACTACTTAAGCTAATAAATAAATTCAGCAAAGTGGAAGGATACAAGATTAACGTACAAAAATTAGTAATGTTTCTACACAAGCAATGACCTATCTGAGGTGACAACTAAGGAAAAAATTCCATTCAGAATAGCGACCAGAAGAATTAGGTACCTAGGAATAGCCTAACCAGGGATGTCAAGGACTTATCCACAGAAAATTACAAAAAATTGCTAAAAGAAATAAAATATGACCTAAATAGATGGAAAGACATTCTATGCTCATGGAAAGGAAGGCTGGATATTGTCAAGATGTCAATTCTACCCAAACTGATCTACAGATTTAATGCATACCAATAAAAATCCCAGCAACCTACTTTGAAGACTTGGTTATCAAATTTATATGGAAGGGAAAGAAATCTCAAATAGCTAAAGATACCCTAAAAAAGAAGTGCAAACTGGGAGGTCTATCACTTCCTGACTTTAAAGCCTACTATAAAGTCACAGTGGTCAAAACAGCATGGTCCTGGCACAAAGACAGAAGGACTCACCAGTGTAATACAATTGAGAGTACAGAGATTGACCACTAAATTTATGGATATTTGATCTTCAATAAGGCCCCCAAATCCACTGAATTGGGATAGAATAATCTTTTCAATAAATGGGCATGGGAGAACTGGATTTCAATAGCCAAAGGAATGAAAAAAGGACTCCTATCTTACAGCCTATACAAAAATTAATTCAAAATGGATCAAAGACCTAAATGTAAGAGCCAATGCCATAAAATTTCTTGAAAAAAAAAGTAGAGAAACATCTTCAAGATCTAGTAATAGGAGATAGCTTCTTAAACTTTGCACTTAAAGCACAAGCTGTGAAAGAAAAAATAGACAAATGGGAACTCCTTAAGATCAAAAGTTTCTGCACCTCAAAGGACTTTGTTAAGAAGGTGAAGAGGCAGCCAACTCAATGGGAGAAAATATTTGGAAACCATATATCAGATAAAGGCTTGATATCCTGTATACATAAAGAAATTATACAGCTCACCAACAAAAGAACAAACAACCCAATTACAAAAGAGGCAGAGGAAATGAATAGGCACTTTATTGAAGAGCAAATACAGATGACTAAAAAGCACATGAAGAGCTGCTCATCTTCATTGGCTATAAGAGAAATGCAAATTATAATGACAATGAGATATCACGTCACATTTATAAGAACGGCTGCTATTAAACAAACAGGAAACTATAAATGTTGGAGGGGATGTGGAGAAATTGGGACACTTATTCACTGTTGGTGGGAGTGTAAAATGGTTCAACCGCTGTGGAAATCAGTTTGGTGAGCCCTCAGAAAACTAAATATTGAGTTGTCCTAAGATCCAGCAATACCAATACTTGGTATATACCTAGAAGAGCTGAAGGCAGTGACATGAACAGACATTTGCAAACCAATGTTCACAGCGGCACTATTCACAATTACCAAGAGATGGAAACAATCCAGGTGCCTATCAACAGATGAATGGATAAACAAAATGTGGTATATAGATAAGATGGAATATTATGCAGCATTCAGACAAAATTATGTCCCAAAACACGACAACATGGATGAACCTTGAGGACATAATGCTGAGTGAAATAAGTCAGACACAAGAGGACAGATACTGTATGATTCCATTATTATGACTCTGATAAAGCCACCAGTGTTTCAGAGCAGCTAGAAGGAAAAACATGGGCATGGTAGCCCATGACAAACTCTGGGTGGGATCTGTTCTGTAGCTGCTTGTTAAAGTGCACTTTGAAAATTATTGCTTTTTTTTTCTTTTCTTTGTATATATATGTTATATTTTACAATTAAAAAGTGGTTAAAAAGAACTATAGGCAGTTATAGTAATATTAGATAAAATAAATTCCTGAAATCAAAAATTTGAAAATATTTAGTAACATAGCTCACTACTATAGCAAAGCTGATATTTGTAATAACTTTTTACTTGATATTTTGAGAACGCACAAAGTTTTCTTTTTTTATACTTTTTTTTTTTTTTTGCATGGGCAGGCACCAGGAAACGAACCCTGATCTCCAGCATAGCAGTTGAGAACTCTGCCTGCTGAGCCATGTGGCCCCACATACAATTTTGATAGTTAATGAAATGGGATTTAAGATACTGTTTAATAATTCCTGTAACTATGATATCTGTATTTATAGATTTTTTTCATTCCTTGCTTTAATTGTAATTGGTTTATGAAATAAATTGTACAAACTGGCTTTACGATGATTACTTAAGTTTTTTTTAATATGCCTGTGGATAAGCTAATTAAGATATCCATTTTAGGTGGTTAAAATTTCCATATGTTAATTGTAAAAATATTTGTATCTTCATATTTTCCTGAAATAAGGAAAATATTTACTAACATAGGTCATTACTATAGCAATGCAGATATTTATAAGAATTTTCTACCTGATATTTTAAGTACACAGTTTTGACAGCTGATCAAATGATATCCAAGTTAGTTTTTAATATTTAGAATTTAAGAACTTTAAAAAAGAAAAAAAAGAAGAAGAAGAAGAGAAGGGACAGGTAAACAGAGCCAAGGCTCTCAGAAAGGGTTTAGTTTTCTCTACTCCTTAAGGGACTTAACTTAAACCCAGTTATCAAAAAGACCACAAGTGTGCAGATCCATCACACAGATCCTCAAAGAACCGCTGTGGTTAGGGTTCTTTTTTATTTCTTCTGCTGGAGAGATGCAAAATGTTCAAAAATAATGATCATGGTGATGAATATACAACTATGTGTGAGCCACTGAATGTTTGTATATTTGTTTTGTACAATAAAAATATTTTTTTAAAAAAAGAAATAAATGGATAATTAAAAGAACAATAATATTAACAAAACCAAATGTTGGTTCCTTGAATAGATCAATAAAACTGACAAACCTTTAGCTAGACTGACAAAAAAAGAGAGGATGCAAATAAATAAAATGAGAGATGAGAGGAAGCACACTGCCACTGACCCCACAGAAATAAAAAGATCATAAAAGGATACTGTGAACAACTATACACCGACAAACTAGACAACCTGGATGAAATTGGCAAATTCCTAGCAACACACAAGCTACAATGACTCTACAAGACACAGAAGACCTTAACAAACCAATCACAAGTAAAGACATGTAATCAAAACCTCCAACAAAGAAAAGCCCAGGACCAGATGCTTCACAGGTGAATTCTACCAATCATTTTGAGGAGAACTGATACCAATTCTCAAACTCTTCCAAAGAAATTGAACAGGAGGGAACACTCCCTAATTTATCCTATGAAACCAACATCACCCTAATAACAAAGTCAGATATACTACAAGAAAAGAAAATTACAGAGAAGATCTTCTTATAGTCGATTACATGGGGAAAAATCCTCAATAAAATACTTGCAAATCAAATCAAACAGCACATTTAAAGAATTATACACCCGATACAATGGACTATATGCAACTAGGTGAATGAACCTCAAGGACAATATGTTGAATGAAATAAGACAGAAATAAAAAAGACAACTATAATACCTCAATAACATGGACTAACTAAAATGTGTAAACTCTGAGAACTGTCTTCAAGAGCACAGGTTATAAGGGGAAGTCCTATGGTAAAGGTTCCTAGCCTGTAAGCTCTCACAGCAGTCACATCTTTCGGGAATTGTAACTGTGATTTCTAAATGCTGAGATACTGAGCTCTTTGTGAATAACCTGGTTGTTTCCTTGAACTTTGTGCATTTGTGTGACACCTGAGATTCAGACCTAGAGTTCTACAGGAATGAAAGTCAGAATTACCCCACACAGTAGCTGTTAGAAACACAGAAAAAGTGATCAGACTTCAATTAAAGATATGAATGAACCTGATCTGCTAGGACTAAGGTAAATCAGACAAAAGGATAAAGGACGATATTGACTGTACTTTGAAACTTAAACTACTGTGTGAAACCAAAGGAAGACATGTTTATTGGTGCAAAATTTGTATTTTCAGTAACATGCTATATAACTTGTATGCTCAGTTTATTTGAGCATCATAATTACGTAGAATCTTGAATAGGAAGTGAATCTTAGTTTGTACAGGATGGTGTGATGCCCAGATACATTACAGAGTAATATATGCAGAAGATTACAAAGTATTTGCAAAATCACTTTGTGCTTTGATTTGTTGATATGGTGTATTACATTAATTGATTTTCTTATGTTGAACCATCCTTGCATACCTGGGATGAATCCTACTTGGTCATGATGTATAATTCTTTTAATGTGTTGCTGGATTCGATTTGCTAGAATTTT
>PVIY010052092.1:0-15356 GCA_004026745.1 Myrmecophaga tridactyla | reverse complement strand
GGTCTTTATCTTCTATCTTTCTTACTGATTTTGTTTGTGCCCCCAGCCCTCCTCCCTCTATCATTCTCACATTCAGCTTCCTTCAGGGTTTTAACATAATCGTACTACAGTTAGGTAGTATTGTGCTGTCCATTTCTGAGTTTTTACAATCAGTCCTGTTGCACAATCTGTATCCCTTCAGCTCCAATTACCCAATATCTTACCCTATGTCTTTCTCCTGATGGTCTCTGTTACCTATGAAATTCTCCAAGTTTATTCACTAATGTCAGTTCATATCAGTGAGACCATACAGTATTTGCCCTTTTGTTTCTGGCTAATCTCACTCAGCATAATGTCCTTAGGGTCCATCCATGTTGTTACATACTTCATAACTTTATTCTGTCTTACAGATGCATAATATTCCATCATGTGTATATACCACAGTTTGTTTAGCCACAACAACAATCGTCTGTTGATGGACATTTTGGCTGTGTCCATCTCTTCACGATTGTAAATAATGCTGCTGTAAACATTGGTGTGCAAATGTCTGTTTGTGTCCTTGCCCTCGGTCCTCTGAGTAGATACCTAACAATGGTATTGCCAGGACATATAGCAATTCTCTATTTAGCTTTTTGAGGAACCACCAAACTGCCTTCCACAGTGGTTGTACCATTTGACATTCCCACCAACAGTGGATAAGTGTGCCTCTTTCTCCACATCCTCTCCAGCTCTTGTTGTGTTCTGTTGTATTGATAATGGCCATTCTAGTGGGTGTGAAATGATATCTCATTGTGGTTTTGATTTGCATTTCTCTGATAGCCAGGGAAGTTGAACATCTTTTCATGTGCCTTTTGGCCATTTGTATTTCCTCTTCTGAGAAGTGTCTGTTCAAGTCTTTTGCCCATTTTGTAATTGGGTTGTCTATCTTTTTGTTGTTGAGTTGAACAATCTCTTTATAAGTTCTGGATACTAGACCTTTATCTGATATATTGTTTCCAAATATTGTCTCCCATTGTGTAGGCTGTCTTTTTACTTTCTTGACAAAGTTCTTTGATGTGCAAAAGTGATTAATTTTGAGGAGTTCCCATTTATTTATTTATTTCTTCAATGGTCTTGCTTTGGGTGTAAGGTCTAGGAAACCGCCTCCTATTATAAGATTTATAAGATATTTTTCTACATTGTCTTCTAACAGTTTTATGGTCTTAGATCTAATGTTTAGGTCTTTGATCCATTTTGAGTTAGTTTTTGTATAGAATGTGAGATATGGATCTTCTTTCATTCTTTTGCATATGGATATCCAGTTCTCTAGGCACCATTTATTGAAGAGACTGATCTGTCCCAGGTGAGTTAGCTTGATTGCCTTATCAAAGATCAATTGTCCATAGATGACAGGGTCTATATCTGAACACTCTGTTCTATTCCATTGGTCAGTATATCTATCTTTATGCCAGTATCATGCTGTTTTGACCACTGTAGCTTCATAACATGCCTTAAAGTCAGGTAGCATGAGACTTCCGACTTCACTGTATTTTCTCAGGATACTTTTAGCTATTTGGGGTACCCTGCCCTAACAGATAAATTTGGTTATTGGTTTTTCTACTTCTGAAAAGTAAGTTTCTGGGGATTTTAATTGGTATTGCATTGAATCTGTTAATCAATTTAGGTAGAATTGACATCTTAACTATATTTAGTCTTCCAGTCCATGAACATGGTATGCCCTTCCATCTATTTAGGTCTTCTGCAATTTCTTTTAACAATTTCTTGCAGTTTTCTTTGTATAGGTCTTTTGTATACTTAGTTAAATTTATTCCTAAATATTTTATTCTTTTGGTTGCAATTGTAAATGGAATTCTTTTCTTGATTTCCCCCTCAGCTTGTTCATTACTAGTGTATAGAAACACTACAGATTTTTGAGTGTTGATCTCATAACCTCCCACTTTGCTGTACTCATTTATTAGCTCTAGTAGTTTTGCTGTGGATTTTTGGGGGGTTTCGACATATAGTATCATATCATCTGCAAACAGTGAGAGTTTTACTTCTTCCTTTCCAATTTTAATGCCTTGTATTTCTTTTTCTTGTCTAATTGCTCTGGCTAGAACTTCCAACACAGTGTTGAATAACAGTGGTGATAGTGGACATCCTTGTCTTGTTCCTGATCTTAGGGGAAAGTTTTCTATTTTTCCCCATTGAGGATGATGTTAGCTGTGGGTTTTTCATATATTCCCTTTATCATTTGGAGGAAGTTCCCTTGTATTCCTATCCTTTGAAGTGTTTTCAATGGAAAAGGATGTTGAATTTTGTCATATGCCTTTCTCTGCATCAGTCGAGATGATAATGTGGTTTTTCTGCTTTGATTTGTTGATATGGTGTATTACATTAATTGATTTTCTTATGTTGAACCATCCTTGCATACCTTGGATGAATCTACTTGGTCGTCGTGTATAATTCTTTTAATGTGTTGCTGGATTCAATTTGCTAGAATTTTGTTGAGGATTTTTGCATCTATATTCATTAGAGAGACTGGTCTGTAGTTTTCTTTTTTTGTAATATCTTTGCCTGGCTTTCATATGAGGGTGATGTTGGCTTCGTAGAATGAGTTAGGTAGCTTTCCCTCCTCTTCAATTTTTTTGAAACGTTTGAGCAGGATTGATACTAATTCTTTCTGGAATGTTTGTTAGAATTCACTTTTCTTTTTTGGCAGCTTCTTAATGACTGATTTAATTTCTTTACTTGTGATTGGTTTGTTGAGGTTGTCTATTTCTTCTCGAGTCAATGTTGGTTATTCATGCCTTTCTAGAAAGTTGTCCATTTCATCCACATTGTTATATTTATTAGTATCAAGTTGTTCATAGTATTCTGTAATTACTTCCTTTATTTCTGTGTGGTCACTGGTTATGTTTCCTCTTCCATTTCTGATTTTATTTATTTGAATTCTCTCTCTTCTTCTTTTTGTCAATCTTGCTAAGGGTCCATCAATCTTATTGATTTTCTCATAGGACCAATTTCTGGTTTTGTTGATTTTCTCAATTGTTTTCATGTTCTCAATTTCATTTATTTCTGCTCTAATCTTCATTATTTCTTTCCTTTTGCTTGTTTGGGGTTAGTTTGCTGTTCTTTCTCTAGTTCTTCCAAGTGGGCAGTTAATTCCTTGGGTTTTTCCCTTTCTTATTTTTTGATATAGGCATTTAGAGCACTAAATTTCCCTTTTAGCACTGCCATTGTTGCATCCCATACGTTTTGATATGTTGTATTTTCATTTGCATTTGCATCGAGATATTTACTGATTCCTCTTGTAATTTCTTCCTTTACCCACTGGTTGTTTAAGAATGTATTGTTGAGACTCCATATATTTGTGAATTTTCTGGCAGTCTGCCTATTATTCATTTCCAACTTCATCCCTTTATGATCTGCAAAAGTGTTTTGTATGGGCTCAATCTTTTTAAATTCATTGAGACTTGCTTTGTGACCCAGTGTATGGTCTATCCTTGAGAATGATCCATGAGCACTTGAGAAAAAAGATGTATCCTGCTGTTGTGGGGTGTAATGCTCTATAAATGTCTATTAAGTCTAGCTCACTTATTGTATTATTCAAATTCTCTGTTTCTTTATTGATCCTCTGTCTAGATGTTCTGTCCATTGATGAGAATGTGGACTTGTAGTCTCCAATTTTATGGTAGATGTGTCTATTTCTCTTTTCAGTGTTTTCAGTGTTTGCCTCATGTATTTTTGGAGCATTCTGGCTTGGTCCATAAATATTTATGATTGTTATGTGTTCTTGTTGAATTGTTCCTTTTATTAATACATAATGTCCTTCTTGTGTCTTTTAACTGTTTTACATTTGAAGTCTAATTTGTTGGATATTAGTATAGCTACTCCTGCTCTTTTCTGATTGTTATTTGCATGAAATATCTTTTCCCAACCTTTCACTTTCAACCTATGTTTAGCCTTGGGTCTAAGATGTGTTTCCTGTAGACAGCATATAGATGGGTCCTGTTTTTAAATCTATTCTGCCAGTCTATGTCTTTTGATTGGAAGTTTAATCCATTAACATTTAGTGTTATTACTGTATTACTTTCTTCTACCATTTTGCCTTTTGGATTTTATATGTCATATCTAATTTTTCTTCTTTTTACCTTTCCTGATAGTCTTCATTCTTACACTCTTCTCCACACCTCTCTCCTATGTTTTTGTATCTGCCTCTGGTACTCCCTTTAGTATTTCTTGCAGAGCCAGTCTCTTGGTCACAAATTCTCTCAGTGATTTTTTTACCTGAAAATGTTTTAATTTCTCCCTCATTTTTGAAGGACAATTTTGCTGGATATAGAATTCTTGGTTGGCAGTTTTTCTCTTTTAGTAATTAAATATATCATCCCACTGTTTTCCATGGTTTCTGCTGAGAAATCTATGTATAGTCTTATTGAGCTTCCCTTGTATGTTATGGATTGTTTTTCTCTTACTGCTTTCAAGATTCTCTCTTTCGCTTTCACCACTGACATTCTGATGAGTAAATGTCTTGGAGTACGTCTATTTGGATCTATTCTCTTTGGGGTATGCTGCACTTCTTGGATCTGTAATTTTAAGTCTTTCATAAGAGTTGGGTAAATTTTCAGTGATAATTTCCTCCATTAGTTTTTCTCCTCCTTTTCCCTTCTCTTCTACTTCTGGGACACCCACAACACGTATATTCGTGTGCTTCATTTTGTCATTCCATGCCCTGAGTCCTTGCTCGTATTTTTCCATGCTTTTCCCTATATTTTCTTTTGCTTGTCGGATTTCACATGTTCTGTCCTCCAGTTAACTAATCCTATCTTCTGCCTCTTGAAATCTGACATTGTAGATTTCCATTGTTTTTTTCATCTCTTCTACTGTGCCTTTCATTCCCATAAGCTCCGTGATTTGTTTTTTCAGACTTTTGATTTCTTCTTTTTGTTCATTCCTTGCCTTCTTTATATCCTCCCTCAATTCATTGATTTGATTTTTGATGAGGTTTTCCTCATCTGGTTGAACATTCTGAATGAATTATTTGAACTCCTGTATCTCATTTGAATTGTTGGTTTTTTCCTTTAGCTGGGCCATAGCTTCAATTTTCCTAGTTTGTGATTTGTTATTTTTTGCTGGCATTTAGGCATTTAACTACCTTAATTAGTTTATTCTGCAGATTTTTTCACTTCTTTTACCTAGGATTTTCTTGCTGGATGAGTTTGTTGTCTGTCTGTTCTCTGACATTCAGTTCAGCTTTTTCTGGACCTATAGTTTAGGTTTTGTTTAACAGAGCAGAACTTTTCAGTTCTTGTTTTCTTGTTTCTTGCTCTACCTGTATGGTGCATTTCCACCCCCACCCCCATCCTTAGGAGGGTCTCTTAGGTATTATAGACCCCAGCCAGATTTTCCCAGACCAAACTGGCCTCCTGTCAGGAGGAAAGAGTCACCTGCATCAGTTTTCCCTGAGGGTGAGACCCACCAGGTTGAAAAACTTTCCTGTGAAGTCTCTGGGCTCTCTTTTTCTTATCCTGCCCAGTATGTGGCACTTGTCTGTCTGCAGGTCCCACCAGCAGAAGATGATGTGGTACCTTTAACTTTGGCAGACTCTCCCCACTGGGGGCGTAGTGTAGACAGAGGAGAGGTTGTAGACTGACTTTAATGGCTTCAAATTTCCAAGCCCTGGGGTCTGAATTCCTTGATGGAGGGATTCCACCTGAGTTGGGCCTCACCCCTCCCTTGGGGAAGGCACAGGCTCCAGACAATCTCTCAAATAAGCTTGTTTCTGCCTATGCCTAGAGCAGTTGCAGCCTGAGAAGCCCTGCCACTGTGTCCAAGAGCAGTCAAACCTTTGTAGAAACACAGCCACAAAAACCTCTGTTTCTTTCTTTTTCTTTTTCTGTCAGCTCTCCTCCCTCAGCACCGGGTCAAAAATCAGCAACCTCCACTTTGACCAGGTTCACCTGAGCTGGGGGCCTATTTTTAAGAGTTTGAATTTGTGAATTAATTCCACACTTGAAGCTTAGTTGAGCTCAGCCCCTGCTGCTGGTAAAGTCTCTTTCCTTTCCACTCTGTGAAGCAGCCTGTAGGGGAGGGGTGCCAGCCACCGCGGTTTGGGGAACTCACAGTTCGGGGGGGGGGGGCTCGCAGCCAGCCCAGCTGGCCCAGACTGGAGTATGCTGTGTGTCTGGTCACTGACAGGACCCCAGCAGTTGTTCTGTACTGTTCTTGGTTATTTAGTAGCTGTTCTGATGGACGAACTAAATCCCTAACCTCGCTAAGGCACCATCTTGGCCAATCACCCCCTTCTGCCTTTTGAAATCTACTGTTGTATACCTCTAGTGTTTTTTTTTTTTTTACATTCAAAATGCATACATTTTATTGTAGGTAAATTATACAATAATAACATTGAATGTAAAAATAACTTTCAAGGACCAAATAATCTCTATAATATTAAATGGCACCAGGTTAAAGAAAAAGAAGAGGTTCCCACCTATTTTTTAAACTTTTTTTTATTGTAAAATATAGCATATATACAAAGCAAAGAAAGAAAAAAGCAATGATTTCAAAGTGGTTACAGGACAGATCCCATAGTTTCTCATGGACTACCATATGATTCTCTCAGATTTTTCCTTCTAGCTGCTCCAGAATATAGATGGCTAGAAGGCTTAAATATTTTTTTTATCACCACAACTGACTTTTTTCTTTCTTTTTTGTGAAAAAATAACATATATACAAAAAAGCAATAAATTTCAAAGCATAGCACTATTATTAGTTGTAGAACATATTTCAGAGTTGACATAGGTTACAATTTCACATTTTTAGTTTTTAAAAAGTTTTTGTTAATAAAATCTATCAACATACAACATGATCATTCTTAACATATGACCATTCCATACTTGGTGTGCAATCAATGGCTCACAATGTCATCACATAGTTGTATATTCATCACCATGATCATTTCTCAGAACATTTACATCACTCCCAAAAAAGAAATAAGAAGAACAAAGAATAAACTCATACATACTATACCCTTTAACCATGCCTCTCACTGACCACTGGTATTTCCTTCTACCCAATTTATTTTAACATTTGTTCCCCCTATTTATTTATTTTTAATACATATTTTTTTACTCATCTGTCCATACTGTAGATAAAAGAAGCATCAGAACAATGTTTTCACAATCACATAGTCACTTGTGAAAGCTATATCATTATATAATCATCTTAAAGAAACATGGCTACTGGAACATAGCTCTACAGTTTCAGGCACTTCCTCTAACCTTTCTAATACACCTTAAACTAAAAAGGGGTTATCTATATAATACATAAGAATAACCGCCAGGATAACTTCTTGACTCTTATTTGAAGCTCTCAGCCACTTACACTTTATTTTGTCTCATTTCTCTCTTCACCCTTTCAGTCGAGAAGGCTACCTCAATCCCTTGATGCTGAGTCCCAGCTTTTTCTAGGATTTTTGTCCACACTGCCAGGGAGGTTTACACCCCTGGGAGTCATGTTTGCTTGCTGTGTTGGTTGAGAGATAGGCCACATCTGAGCGATAAAAGAGGTTCACTCGGGGTGGCTCTTAGGCCTAATTTTAAGTAGACTTTAGCCTATCCTTTGTGGAGATATGTTTCATATGAACAAACCCTAAGATTGAGGATTCAGCCTTGATTTTGTTGTCCTCACTGCTTGCGAGAATATCAGGCCTTCTCCACATGGGGAAGTTGAATTTTCCCTTTCTCACCATCTCCCAAGGAGACTTTGCAAATACTTTTTTATTCAGTGTTCAAATCACTCTAGGATTTATCAGGGCATCACTCTGGATAAACCTGCAAAATCTCATGCCCTACTCAAGGTTCCATGTACTTATGTATTTATGGTGTTCAATTAAACTGTCCATATAAGTTATAGTAGGAGATAGACTTGTCAAAATATGAATTTTGTACCAAATAAACATTTTTTCCTTTAGTCTCACACATAAGGTAAACTTTTAAAATATGAATTACCATCTATTTCAACACCCTGCAATATTGACATTCCTTTGTTCTTCCTTATACAGAAACATTTTTTAATTTGTACATTTAATCACTATCCTTGTACACTCTAGGCATTCCTAGATTATATCATCTCAGTCTTTATCATCTATTTTTTTCTTCTGATTTCATTTGTGCCCCCAGCCCTCCTCCCTCTATCATTCTCATATTCAGCTTCATTCAGTGAACTAACATTATTGCATTACAGCTAGGTAGCATTGTGCTATCCATTTCTGAATCTTTACAATCAGTCCTATTGCATAATCTGCATCCCTTTAGCACTGATTATGCAATATCTACCCTATTTCTATCTCCTGATGACCTCTGTTCTTAACTGAAATTCTCCAAGTTCATTCATTAATGTGAGTTCATATCAGTGACACCATACAGTACTTGTCCTTTTGTTTCTGGCTAATCTCACTGAGCATAATGTCCTCAAGGTCCATCCATGTTGTTACATATTTCATAACATTATTCTGTCTTAGAGCTGCATAATATTCTATTGTATGTGTATACCACAGCTTGTTTGGCACTCATCTGTTGATGGACATTTTGGCTGTTTCCATCTCTTGGCAATTATAAATAATGCTGCTATAAACATTGGTATGCAAATGTCCATTTGTGTCCTTGCCCTCATGACCTCTGAGTAGATACCTAGCAATGGTATTGTGAGATCATATGTCAATTCTAGACTTAGCTTCCTGAGGAACTGCCAAACTGCTTTCCACAATGGTTGTACCATTTGAAATTACCACCAACAGTGGATAAGTGTACCTCTTTCTCCACATCCTCTCCAGCACTTGTTGTTTTCTGTTTTATTGATAATGACCATTCTGGTGGGTGTGAGATGATATCTCATTTTGGTTTTGATTTGCATTTCCCTAATAGCCAAGGAAGTTGAGCATCTTTTCGTGTGCCTTTTGGCAATTTGTATTTCCTCTTCTGAGAAGTGTCTGTTCAAGTCTTTTGCCCATTTTGTAATTGGATTGTCTGTCTTTTTGTTGTTGAGTTGAACAATCTCTTTATAAGTTCTGGATACTAGACCTTTACTTGATATATTGTTTCCAAATGTTGTCTCCCATTGTGTAGGCTGTCTGTTTTTTTGTTTTGTTTTGTTTTGTTTTGTTTTTTACTTTCTTGACAGAGTTCTTTGATGCACAAAAGTGTTTAATTTTGAGGAGTTCCCATTTACCTATTTCTTTCTTCAATGCTCATGCTTTGGGTGTAAGATCTAGGAAACTGCCTCCTATTATAAGATTTATAAGATATTTTTCTAAATTTTCTTCTAACAGTTTTATGGTCTTCGATCTAATGCTTATGTCTTTGATTGATTTTGATTTAATTTTTGTATAGGATGTGAGATATAGATCTTCTTTCATTCTTATGCATGTAGATATCCAGTTCTCTAGGCAGCATTTATCAGAAAGACTGCTCTGTCCCAGCTGCATTGGCTTGACTGCCTTTATCAAAGATCAATTGTCCATAGATGAGAGGGCCTGTATCTGAACCCTCCATTCAATTCCATTGGTCAGTATATCTATCTTTATGCCAGCACCATGCTGTTTTGACTGTAGCTTCACAATATGCCTTAAAGTCAGGTAGCGTGAGACCTCCAACTTCATTTTTCTTTCTCAGGATATTTTTAACTATTTAGGGCACCCTACCCTTCCAGATAAATTTGGTTATTGGTTTTTCTATTTCTGAAAAGGAAGTTTTGGGGATTTTCACTGGTATTGCGTTGAATCTATAAGTCAAGTTAGGTAGAATTGACATCTTAACTTTATTCAGTCTTCCAATCCATGAACGTGGTATGCTCTTCCATTTATTTAGGTCTTCTGTGATTTCTTTTAGCAATTTCTTGTAGTTTTCTTTGTATAGGTCTTTTGTATCTTTAGTTAAATTTATTCCTAAATATTTTATTCTTTTGGCTGCAATTGTAAAGGAATTTTTTTTCTTGATTTCCCCCACAGACTGTTCATTACTAGTATAGAAACACTACAGATTTTTGAGTGTTGATCTTGTAACCTCCCACTTTGCTTTACTCATTTATTAGCTCTAGTAGTTTTGCTGTGGATTTTTCAGGGTTTTCAACATATAGTATCATATCATCTGCAAACAGTCAAAGTTTTACTTCTTCCTTTCCAATTTGGACGCTTTGTATTTCTTTTTCTTCTCTAATTGCTCTGGCTAGAACTTCCAACACAGTGTTGAATAACAGTGGTGATAGTGGACATCCTTGTCTTGTTCCTTATCTTAGGGGGAAAGTTTTCTATTTTTCCCCATTGAGGATGATGTTAGCTGTGGGTTTTTCATGTATGCCCTTTGTCGTGTTGAGGAAATTCCCTCCTTCTATTCCTATTCTTTGAAGTGTTTTCAACAAGAAAGAATGTTGAATTTTGTCAAATGCCTTTTTCTGCATCAATCGAGATGATCATGTGGTTTTTCTGCTTTGATTTGTTGATATGGTGTATTACATTAATTGGTTTTCTTATGTTGAACCATCCTTGCATACCTGGGATGAATCCTACTTGGTCATGTTGTATAATTCTTTTAATGTGCTGCTAGATTCAATTTGCAATAATTTTGCTGAGCATTTTTGCATCTATATTCATTAGAAAGATTGGTCTGTAATTTTCTTTTCTTGTAGTATCTTTGTCTGGCTTTGGCATGAGGGTGATGTTGGCTTCATGGAATGAGTTAGGTAGACTTGCCTCCTCTTCAATTTTTTTGAAGCGTTTGAGCAGGATTGGTACTAATTCTTTCTGGAATGTTTGGTAGAATTCATATGTGAAGTCACCTGGTCCTGGACTTTTCTTTTTGGGAAGCTTCTTAATGACTAATTCAATTTCTTTACTTGTGGTTAGTTTATTAAGGTCGTCTATTTCTTCTTGAGTCAATGTTGGTTGTTTATGCCTTTCTAGGAAGTTGTCCATGTCATCTACATTGTCTAGTTTATTAGCATAAAGTTCTTCATCGTATCCTCTCATTACCTCCTTTATTTCTGTGGGGTCAGTGGTTATGTCTCCTCTTTCATTTCTGATTTTATTTATTTGAATTTTCTCTCTTCTTCTTTTTGTCATTCTTGCTAAGGGTCCATCAATCTTATTGATTTCCTCATAGAACCAACATCTGGTTTTGTTGATTTTCTTGATTGCCTTCACATTCTCAATTTCATTTATTTCTGCTCTAATCTTCATTATTTCTTTCCTTTTCTTGCTTTGGTATTAATTTTCTGTTCTTTCTTGGGTTCTTCCAAGTGGACAGTTAATGCCACCATTTTTGCTCTTCCTTCTTTTTTGATATAGGGCACTAAATTTCCCTCTTAGCACTGCCTTTCCTGCACCCCATAAGTTTTGATATATTGTATTTTCATTCTCATTTGCCTCAAGATATTTTCTGGTTTCTCTTGTAACTTCTTCCTTGACCCACTGGTTGTTTAAGAGTGTGTTATTGAGCCTCCATATATTTGTGAATTTTCTGACCCTCTGCCTATTATTGATTTCCAACTCCATTCCTTTATGATATGAGAAAGTGTTTTGTATGATATCAGTCTTTTTACATTTATTGAGACTTGCTTTGTGACACAGCATATGGTCCATCCTTGAGAATGATCTCTGAGTACTTGAGAAAAGTTGTGTCCTACTGTTATGGGGTGTAATGTTTGATAAATGTCTGCTAAGTCTAGTTCATTTATTGCATTATTCAAATTCTCTGTTTCTTTATTGATCCTCTGTCTAGATGTTCTGTCCATTGATGAGAGTGGAGAGTTGAAGTCTCCAACTACTGTGGTAGATGTGCCTATTTCTCTTTTCCGTGTTTGCCTCATGTATTTTGGAACATTCTGGCTTGGTGCATAAATATTTATGATTGTTATATCTTCTTGTTGAATTGTTCCTTTAATTAATACATAGTCTCCTTCTTTGTCTCTCTTGTTTTACATTTGAAGTCTGATTTGTTGGATATTAGTATAACTACTCCTGCTCTTTTCTGATTGTTGTTTGCATGAAATATCTTTTCCCAACCTTTCACTTTCAACCTATGTTTATCCTTGAGTCTAAGATGTGCTTCCTGTAGACAGCATATAGATGGGTCCTGTTTTTTAATCCATTCTGCCAGTCTATGTCTTTTGATTGGGGAGTTTAATCCATTTATACTTACTGTTATTACTGTAAGGGCAATACTTTCTTCTACCATTTTGTCTTTTGGATTTTATATGTCATATCTAATTTTTCTTCTTTTTACCTTTACTGATAGTCTTCATTTCTACACTCTTCTCCACCCTCTCTCCTATCTGTTCTTATTTGTCTCTCTCTTCTGTCTTTTCCTATCTGTATCTAGTGCTCCCTTTAGTATTTCTTTCAGGGCCAGTCTCTTGGTCACAAATTCTTTCAGTGAATTTTTGTCTGAAAATGTTTTAATTTCCCCCTCATTTTTGAAGGTGCCTCCCCCCCCCCAGGAGGGTCTACTTGCCCTGCCTGTATGGTGCCTTTTTTACCCCCTAGGTGGGCCTACTTAGGTATTATGGACCCCAGTCAGATTTTCCCAGATGAAACTGACCTCCTCTCAGGAGGAAAGAGTTAACTGCATCAGTTTCCTTGCAGGTGAGACCCAGCAGGTTGAAAGACTTTCCTATGAAGCCTCTAGACTCTGTGTTTTTCCTATCCTGCCCAGTATGTGGTGCTTATTTGCTTGTGGGTCCCCCAGCCTAAGATGGTGTGGTAGCTTTAACTTCAGCAGACTCTCCCTGCTGGGGGTGTGGTCGAGACAGAGGTGAGGTTGTAGGCTGGCTTTAATCTCTTCAGTTTTCTAGACCCTGGGGTCTGAATTCCTTGAGGGAGGGATTCCACCTGATCTGGGCTCCACCAATCTCCTAGGGAAGGTACAGCCTACAGACAAGCTCGCAGAGAAGCTTAATTCCACCCCTGCCTAGGGCAGTTGGAGCCTGAGAAGCCTTGCAGGTGTATCCAAAGAGCAGTTCAGCCATAGAAACACAGCCACAAAAAAGAAAAGAAAAAAAAAATCCTTTTCAGAGTAGGACCCCTGTTTCTCAGGTTTGCTACTCAAGAGCTTAAATTGGTACATTGCAATGTGTATCTCCAGGTCCTATGTGCCCCCTCCTTTCCTTCATGGCCCAGACACTTTCAAGTATTTTGTGCTGTCCAATTAAAAAAAAAAAACTCTTTTTTTTTTCTTTTTCCCTCAGCCCTGCCCCCTCTGTGCAGGGCAAAAACCAATAACCTCAGTTTTTACTCGAGGTTCAGTTGAGTTAGGGGCCTATTTTTAGTAATCAGAATTTGTTAATTATTTCCACAACTGGAGCTTGGTTGAGCTCAGCCCTTTGCTGCTAGTAAAGTCTCTTTCCTTTCCCCTCTGGGAAGCAGCCTGTGGGGGAGGGGCGCCAGCCGCCATGGCTTGGGGGACTCATGGTTCTGGGTGGGATTGCAGCTGGTCTAGCTTGTCCAGACTGGTGTATGCTGTGTGTCCAGCCACTGATGTGGCCCCAGCAGATGTTCTGTAGTGTTCCTGGTTATTTACTAGCTACTCTGGAGGACAAACTAAATCCCACACCTCACTAAACTACCATCTTGGCCTGTAATAATCTTAGGTTTTTACTTCTAGCTGCTCTAAGATACTGGAGACTAAAAGATATTAATTTAATGATTCAGCATTCGTATCCATTTGTTAAATCCTATCTTCTCTGTATAACTCCACCATCACCTTTGATCTTTCTGTCCCTCTCTTTAGGGGTGTTTAGGCTATGGTCATTCTAACTTCTTCATGTTGGAAGGGTCTGTCACTAATATAGGGTAGGGAGATGGAGCTATCTGATGTTCTGGAGAGACTGGACCCTCTAGGTTTCAGGAGTTCTCTGGACCAGGGACCCATCTGGAGCTTGTAGGTTTCTGGGAAGTTACTCTAGTACATGGGAACCCTTGTGGAATCTTCTATATTGCCCTAGGTGTTCTTTAGGATTGGCTGGAATGGTCCCAGTTGGGGTTTGGCAGGTTATGATAGGTAGCAAGGTCTAACTGAACTTTGCATAAGAATGACCTCCAAAGTAGCCTCTCGACTCTCTTTGAACTCTCTCTGCCACTGCCACTTCTTTTCCCCTTTTTGGTCAGGATGGAATTGCTGATTCCACAGTGCCAGGACTGGATTGATCCCTGCAAGTCATTTCACATGCAGCCAGGAAGAGTTTCACCTCTGGATGTCATGTTCCACATAGGGGGGTAGGCAATGATTTCACTTGCAGAGTTGGGCTTAGAGAGAGTGAAGCCACATCTGAGCAAATAAGAGGTCCTCCAGAAGTAACTTTTAGGCATACCAATAGATAAGCTAAGCTGTTCTACCTAAACAAGCTTCCCAAGAGTAAGCCTCAAGAATAAGGGCACGGCCTATTAATTTGGGTGTCCCTAAAGTTTGACACAGGGGATTTCCTGATGGTAAAATTTAATAGTTCCATATTTTTTCTCCTATCCCTCAAGGGACATTGCCAATACTTTCTGATTATCTTCTTAATATACTCTATGATGTATCCAAGCATTACATTAAGCCATACAGGATTAAAGGACCTCTTTCTTATTCTGGGTTCCCTGTGTTTCAGTTGTTCAAATGAGCTATACAGTTAGGTTGAGTGAGATTATGTGCTACAGAAAACTTTGGTTCCAACCAAAATAAAGCTTTCTTCCTTTGATCTCAAAGAGTATGTATGGTTCTAAAATATAGACATTGTCTTCTTTACCCCCGTGTTCTGAATTTCTTTAACCCCAACCTGATTGGCTTCCTTCTTATCTCTAAATATCAGGTTATATATATCTATGTATATAAAACAGCCTCTTGAAATCCAGAAATAATAATTTCTACTCCAAGCTAAATGTGTCTTCTATAACAGCTTACAATCTAGGCCTGTTTTCTTTTAGGCATTTTCTACGGGAGATCATACCATTGTTGGGCTCCTCAAGGCTGCACTTTCCTGGACTGGCCAGCAGATGGTGTTCTTTGGCAGACCTTTCCCCATGGCCCTAAGGAGGAAGTGTATTTTTTCAATCTCCATTAGCTGTTGTTGAAACAATGGCCATGGGGATCCTGAACTGCAATTCAGAACTGGAACCCAACAGTCCAAACTCACTGATCAGAAGCCACAATCAGTTCAACTGTGTTCTCTGATACTTGTTCTTTGATTCTGGACCTTTAGACTAGCCTGTGTTTAACTGTTCAGATTTTCTCAGCTCTTCTGCTCCTGATTGTTGTCCTGGATATGTGGTACAGTATTTAAGATTGCCCTTTTGTATGCAGTGGTTTCACCTGTGGGAGAAAGCTTTCTTTCTACTGTTTCTTTTCTGGGAATCTTGATCTGTT
>PVIY010052091.1:0-15356 GCA_004026745.1 Myrmecophaga tridactyla | reverse complement strand
AGGGTTCTCTAGAGAAACAGAATCAACAAGGAACACTCACAAATATAAAATGTATAAAAGTGTCTCACGTGACCACGGAAATGCAGAGTCCAAAATCTACAGGGTAGGCTGTGAAACCGACGATTCCGATGGAGGGTCTGGACGAACTCCACAGGAGAGGCTCACCAGCCGAAGCAGGAAGAGAGTCTGTCTCTTCTGAATCCTCCTTAAAAGGCTTTCAGTGATTAGATTAAACATCACTCATTGCAGAAGACACTCCCCTTTGGCTGATTACAAATGGAATCA
Organism: Myrmecophaga tridactyla; assembly: GCA_004026745.1. NCBI lineage: Eukaryota > Metazoa > Chordata > Mammalia > Pilosa > Myrmecophagidae > Myrmecophaga > Myrmecophaga tridactyla. The sequence goes on along the minus strand of PVIY010052091.1, from coordinate 15,071 downwards.
GCTGTGGATGCAGCTGACATGATCATGATTTAATTCTATGAAATGTCCTCATTGCAACAGACAGGCCAGCACTTGCCCAACCAGACAAACAGGTACAAGTTGACACATGAACCTGACCATGACACATGTGTACCTCCTACTTTTCTCCTCTTTCCTTCCCCATCCTCTCCCTGCTGCTCCTACCCCACATCAGGTCCCTGACATCCACCTGGCCACCTTCCATAACCCCCTTGCTGGTCTCTCTGACCCCTCCTCTGCTCTCCCAGACCCCATCCACTTAGCAGCTAGGGAGTATACTAAAACACAGACCCGGTCACCTCACTCCCTTGAAGCTAGTCATGGCTTTCTGCTACCTCTAAGATAAAGCACCAACTTCTTAGAGTTGAGTAGAACATGCGAGTCCTTCTGGAGCTGACTCTGCCAACTCCAGCCTCTTCCCTCTGCCCCACTTTCTGGCTGTGCTGCTGCCAGCACCTGCCAAGCTTGTCCACAACTCCTAGATTTTGTGCATTCTTTTTCTTTGCCTAGAATGCTCTTATACCTTCCTCATCCACCTGGGAAAGGTCCTGCTTATCTTTGAATTCTCAACCCAAACAAAGCTTCTTCCTTTGGGAAGTCTCCCTTGATCACATTTCTTTCATGACCCGGGATAACCTGCTCTTCCCTCTCTCTTTTCACTTGTCACCTGTGTGCCTATTGTCCATCTGCTGGTTGTGGTTGGCAGATCTGAGATGGCCCCCAATGACACCGCCTCCTGATATTTCCCCTTGTGTAATCCCCTTCCCTTGAGTGTAGACTTACGGATTCACTTCTAAGGACTTGAATACTGCAGGAGGCAAAGGTGTCCCTTCTGAGATAGGATTACAAAAAGACTGATGCTTCTGACCTGAGGACCTTCTCTCACTGGTGTGCTCTCGGTCTGGAGAAACCCAACCATCACGCTGGAGTAATCCCACAGAGAGGCCCATGGGGCAAGGGGCCAATGTTTCCAGCCAAAACCAGTAAGGATCTGAGGCCGGTCATGGCCACAAGAGTGACTTTGCAAGCAGAGCCTCCCCCAGTAGAGCCTTCACCTTGGCTGCAGTTTCTTGTTAAGAGACCCTAAGTCATGTCAATGACTGAGAGATTCCAGAGTCGAGAGGTTATCCTGGAGGTTATTCTTACGCATTAAATAGATAACACCTTTTTAGTTAAGGCGTAACAGAGAAGCTGGAGGGAACTTCAGCTTCCCTGTAGTAGAGCTGTGTTCCAGTAGCCAGGTTTCTTGAAGATGATTGTATAATGATATAGCTTTCACAGTGTGACTGTGTGATTGTGAAAACCTTGTGTCTGATGTTCCTTTTATCTACCTTATCACAGACGAGTAAAACATACAGAATAAAAATGAATTAGAGGAACAAATGTTAAAATAAATCTAGTAGATTGAAATACTATTGATCAATGAAAGGGAGGGTAAGTGGTATGATATGTATGAATTTTTTTCTGTTGTCTTTTTATTTCTTTTTCTGAATTGATGCTAATGTTCTAAGAAATGATCATGATGATGAATATACAACTATGTGATAAAAAAGAATGTTCATATTGTATGTTGATTGGCTTTATTAATAAGAATTAAGCACACACTCACACACAAAACTCAATTAAAGGGTTGAAATATAAACTTAAAAAGTTTCCCCAGAGAAAATGTAGAGCTGTGTTCTAGTAGCCATATTTCTTGAGGATGATTGAATAATGATATAGCTTTCACAATGTGACTGTGTGATTGTGAAAACCTTGTGTCTGATGCTCCTTTTATCTACCTTGTCAACAGACGAGTAAAACATATGGAATAAAAATAAATAATAGGGGGAACAAATATTAAAATAAATTTAGTTTGAAATGCTAATCAAAGCGAGGGCTAAGGGGTATGGTATGTATAATCTTTTTTTTCTGTTTTCGTTTCATTTCTTTTTCTGTTGTCTTTTTATTTCTTTTTCTGAATTGATGCAAATGTTCTAAGAAATGATGAATATGCAACTAAGTGATGATATTGTGAATTACTGATTATACATGTTAAAGTTTTGGTTCGTTTGTTAAATTTTTTTAAATGAATAAATAAATTTTTTTTTTAAATAAGAATTTCAACCTGAAAGAAAAAAAAAGTTTCCCCAGAGCCCGCCAAGGTGGCTCAGCAGGCAGAGTTCTTGACTGCCATGGGAGAACCTTGGTTCAATTCCCTGAAGCCCATCCATGAAAAAAACAAGTTTCCCCAGAAAAAAGAGTAAAAAGAGAAATAGAAAACAGGAGAGAAAAGACAAGAAAAAGAGAACCATCCAATTAATAAGAATCCCAGCAACTAAACAGAAAAAAAACAAAAACAGAGGTGAAGAAATAAATTATCATTCAACTAGTTTAAGAAAATGTCCAAGAATTAAAGGACAGAGGTTCTAGTTTGAAAGGCCCATGGACTGTCCAGCATAAGGGATAAAATCAGATCCACACCAAGGAACATCATCATGAAAAGCCAGAACACTAGGGACAATGAGAATGTCTTACAAACCTTTAAGAAGCAAGTAAACCCTAATCTGGAAAAAGTATCCCAGTTGTACTGTGTTGAGTTGGCATTATCCAGAAATTAACCACCATATTGCTCCAGAAATGTTAAACTTAATTTTTTTCCATTTGTACAGGGGTAATGCACTGTATTAAATATGTAAGGTCTTATCTACATGGGTTTGATTACAGAAACTATTAAAGTATTTCTCTAAATAATGAACAAAAAGGAAGCAAACCCAAAGCAACTGCAATGAGATGCCACTTTATACTTACTAGCATGTTGTACAATTTTAAAAAAAAGGAAAATAAGTACTGGCAAGGACTTGGAGAAATTGGAACCCTTGTACTTCACTGATGGAAATGCAAAACAGAACAATGGCTGTGGAAAACAGTTTGGCATTTCCTCAAAAATTAAACGTAGAATTACCATATGATCCAGCAAATGCACTCCAGGAGAACTGAAAACAGGAACTCAAACAAATACTTGCACATCAATTTTCACAGTAGCATTATCCACAACAGTCAAAAAGTGGAAGCAATCCAAGTGTCCAACAGATGAGTGGATAAACAAAATGTGGCACATGCATACAATGTAGTATTATTCAGACCTAAAAAGAAATGAAGATCTGCTCCTTGTTACAACATGGATGGTCCTTCAAAACATTATATGGAGTGAAATAAGCCAGATGCAAAAAGACAAATATTGTATGATTCCACTTATAATAGGCAAATTCAGACACAGAAAGTTGAGCAGAGGTTACCAAGGACTAGAGTAAGAGTGAATGGGGAGTGTGATGGCTTGAAACGGTCTGTACCCCAGAAAATCATCTTCTTACAACTAATCCATTCCTGTGGTTATGGAACCATTATAAGTAGTATCTTTTGGTGTGTAAGATTTTAAGTTAAGATATGACCCACCTCCCATTGTTAAAATTCCCGTTGTTAAAAGCCATCCCATTTATGTAATATTGCATTGCAGCAGCCTAGCAAACTAAAACAGAGAGTTACTGCTTAATGGTTTCTGTTTGGTGTTTATAAAAAATTTTGGAAATAGATTTGTGATGATTGTGCAACACTGTGTCTATATTTAATGCCACTGAATTGCACACTTAAAAATAGTTGAAACGGCAAAGTTTATGTTCTATATATTTTATCATACTGAAAAAACAAACCAGGTTGCATACAAAGGATTAAAAATCAGAATGGCATCAGCTTTCTCAACAGCAGCTCTGGCAGCCAGAGGACAATTGAGCAATAGCTTCAAAATCCTGGGGGGGAATGATATCCACCTATAGCAACTGCCTGTGAGCCCAAAATGTTTTCAGATAAGATCTCAAAAATTTACTTCCCATGCACCCATTTTCCCAGGACGCCATTGGAGAAGGTGTTCTGCCAAAATGAGGGAATAAACCAAAGAAGGGAGAGAAATGGGATCCAAGAAACAAGAAACAATAAAGCAAGGAGCAAAGGGACTTTCTGTGAAGGGAGATCCCAAGATAACAGCTGGGACCCAGGCCTAGAGGGTAACTGTTTCTGTTTGCTAAAACTGCCAGAATACAAGATACCAGAAATGGGTTGGCTTTTTAATGGGGATTTATCAGTTACAAATCACAATTCTAAGGCTAAATTAAGGTATCAACAAGCTACTTTCTCTGAAGAAAGGCCAATGGCATCAGCGGTTCCTCTTTCACATGGGAAGGCATCTGCTGGTCCTTCATTCCAGGGTTCCCTTGATTTTAGGCTCCATGTGGCCTTGCTTGCTTCTCCAAGGACGCCTCTCTGAGCTCTCCGTCTCCTCAGGGTTTTCACTTAGCGTCTCTGGACATTTCTCTCTATCTGTGTCCTCACTTGGTTTCATCTCTCTGTTCTCTGTATCTGTCTCTCTGTGCTTTTTCTTTATTATCTTTATAAAGGACTCCAATAAAGGATTAAAACCCACCTTGAATTGGGTGGGTCACATCTCCATGGAAGCAATCTAAGCAAAAGGTCTCCCCTACAGTAGGTCTGAACCTGGAGGGATGGATTAAAAGAACATAGGCTTTTCTGGGGTACATAACATTCAAATCAGCACAGCAAGTTTCCAGGCTGGGTAAGATCAGAAGCCTCATCAGATTTGTTCAGGAAGATGAACTATTAGAATACCCAATGTTTTGAACATACTAACTAGAGATTAACACAAATGGCAGAGACGTTGGGGTTGAATTTGTAACAAATATACAGAATACAAAGCAAACAAAAACAATAAGATAATTATTAACCCAAGAAAAACAAAATGTTGTGCAGGAAAGAGTAATCATTGTATACCACATCAGCTGTAAACAGAATTTACAAAGTCATAAAAATAATAACAATGAATATTGCTTTAAACAAAATTCTAACATAATTGAGAGGAAGGGGGAATGGGAAGTATGCTGCGGCGTGGAGACATGGAGAGTGGAAATGAGCTAAACCCTGATCTTGCATCGTGAAATGTCAATAGATAGAGAAGCAGCTAAAAAAAGTTGGCAGTGGTTCTGGGGAGCTAGAAATGGGGTCTTGGTTGCAGGGGGACGGTTATTTCCTTGTCACACATCTGAAAGAACTGTTTAGGTCTCTAAACTCTGTGCAAGTATAACTGTTAAAGATTGGAACCAAAATTAAGATCTACTACAGTTTCTACATACAGAAGTACTCAAAACATGTTAACTATTACAATTTATACCCAATGAAGCCTTCTTTAGACATATTGAAATATATTTGCAAGTGGATATAACATATTAGTACATTTGATTGCAAATGACAAAAACGCAACTCAAATTGGTGAAAGCATAAAAGGGATTATATTGTGTCATGCCACAAAGTGGTTCAAAGACAGCAGGTTCAGGTATGGCTGGATCCAGGTGTTTGCATTTGCCAGCAGAGATAATTTCATCTCGATTTCTTGGTTCTATTTTCTCTGTGTTGACTTCCTACTCAAGCAGGCTCCTCTCACACCTTGGCAAGAAGGCCTCCAGGGCGGCTGCCGTGGCTCAGCAGGCAGAGCTCTGACCTGCCACGCTGGAGGTCTGGAGTTCGATCCCTGGTGCCTCCTGCCCATATGCAAATTAAAAAAAAAAAAAGAAGGCCTCCAGCAGCTCCAAGCTTCTATCCTTCCAACTTAGTGACCCTAATGGAAAAAGAGTGCTTCTGTTTAGTAGTTGCAGCAAAATTTCTGGGATAGTTACTCACTGGTCTGGCTTGAGTTGCATGACTACACCTACATTCCTTTGTGAAATCACAAAGGAATATCTGGATGTTGTTCTTATAAAAGGAGAGAACAGATGCTGCAAAACCAACAGTTGTCCCTGTGCCTGAGGACTGAAAATGCTGCTTGCTGTCCTCGGTGCAGGAACCACTGTTTAGGGACCCTTCTTCTAGAACACTGCATGATTGGCCCATTCCCTCATGTTTCATGAGAGCCATTCAGTAAGGATGCCTCCCATGTTCCCATGTTTTCTCGTCTTTCCTGGCTTTCTTTCCCTGGATGCTGAGTACTGTCAAGATGTGGTATCCAGAACTGAATAAATCCAGAGCTGAATGAAGTTCCAGGCATAGCCTGACCAGCCTAGAGACTAATGAACTGCTCACCTCGTTTCTCCTTGGCAGTGGAGTACATTAAGGATGCATTGGCTTTTTTTAGTGATTGCAGGGCACTGCTGGCTCATCCCCAGCCTGCAACCAACACCATTTATTATGTGAGCAGTCATCACATAATAGGAGGAGGGGTCTTCATCCCTTGGTCATGCAGTTGGGTGTTTTGAACTTAAATAAAGGACTCTGTCCATGTTAAATTTTCTGCTTAAAAAGTTTGGTCCAATGTTGGAGTTCATTTAGGTGTCCTTGAATTTAGATCCTCTTTTCAGACTACTAACTGTCTCTCAAGGTTTTTATACAATCCACTGATTTCATTGGCCGAACTACTCTGTTTCTTCACCCAAGAGGATAGTAAAATAAATTAGGACAGGGCCAAGCATAAAGCCTTCTGACCTGCCACCCAAGTCCACACGACATGACACTCATTTCCACTTTCTGGATGTGTTGCCCAATCAGCTACGGAACAATCAAGAGATATCATTTTTCTTTTCCCATGTTTGTTTTTTAACCTCCAGGCTTTGATGAGGTTCAGTCAGAACCTTGCTGGAGTCCAGATGGCTTGGACATGCGCCCCCTAATCCCCTATACCAGTCAGCCTTATCTACCAGCCTCATCTAGAGCAGTGGTTGCCAAGAGGGCTGTATGTGTCTGCCCTCTCCCTTTCCATCTTTTGGAGATTCTGACTATTTCCTTCCCTCCACCCCATGATGGGGAGGAAGCCAGAATCTCCGAGGGGTGGAGAGGAAGGCAGGTCCAGCAGGGAGGTCATCAAGTGGCCTGATGACCACTTGATGGAGCGGGCTTGGGCTGTAGAACATGGCAGACCTGCGTGACTTTGAACTAATTTACTGAGCCTCTCCTGAATTCTATTTGCTTCGCCCCGGAAAAACATGAATAACAAAACCCGTCATCCTTCTGAGGATTAAGTGGCATCACACCTGTAAAGTGCTCAGCCCAGTGACAGCGGTAGCTGTTTTTGCTATCCTTTCTGCTGCTGCTGCTGTTTGTTCTTGGGGGGTTACCCAGCCTGGAGGCAAGTAGATCTGAATCCAGGTCTTCAACTTGGCCCAGAAGCAAGTTTCTTCACATCACTGAACCTCGGCTTCTGAATCTGTAAAACGAGAAACTTAGGGTGTGTGAGTTCTGGACATGACCAGCACAGAACTTGGAGCACAGTGGCGGTGTAATGCATGTTTGCCTCTTTCCCTTCTCTTCTGTAAACAAAAGAGGGGATGATAGCCTGATATGGCCCACTCTTAGGAAACTCAAGCTCTTTCCCCATCACCTCTTGTCTAAACCGCCCATTATTGAGACTGTAAATTGTTTTCAAAAATAAAAAACACTAAAAAAATTAAGAAAAAAAAATATTAGTTATAACTGCAGTTAGTATGTGTATATCTTTCTCCACCAGGCCACTTAGTGCTTCAGAAAGCCCTCTCAAGACACTATTTTTATTAACCTCCTCCTACCCAGAAGGTAACTGACATGCAGGTAGTTAAATAACACCCTAAGGCCAGGCAACAGCAAGGGTGGGGCCAGGGTTAGGAGTTCAAGGGCCACACCCTCCAACTCCAAGATGGACATTTCCTTCACACACATATACACACACAAATTTAAACTTTAAAAAATATCTTTAATTAAGTAAATGTTTTTTTAATGAGATATAAACCTAAGGTTTCTTAGTCCATCCCTTTCAATCCTGGTCCACTTTCCAGCTCCCCAAGGGTAACTACTGTTTATGCTCCATGCTACAGATTTAATTCCAACCCCCACAAAGAAATGTTCAAGTCTTAACCTTTATTACTGTGGATGTGAACCCATCTGTAAATAGACTCTTTGAAGATTATTAGTTCAGATGAGGCCAGATTGAATCAGGGTGGGCCTTAATTCAGTATCACTGGAGTCCTTATAAGCAGAAGCAATTCAGTCCTAGGGAGACAGATGGCTATGTGATGGAGACAGATTGCATTATGGATTCCAGCAAACTACCACTAGAACGCTACAGACTTCAGAGAAAGCATGGCTCTGCCCACACCTTGATTTTAGACTTTTAGCTTTCAAATACTGTGAGGCGGGTACATGGGTAGTTTAGTGGTTAGAATGCCCACCTTTCATGTGGGAGACCCAGGTTCGATTCCCGGACCAGGTACCCCCCCCCCCCCACACAAAAAAAAACTGTGAGGTGGGCGGCTGCCGTGGCTCAGCAGGCAGAGCTCTGACCTGCCGTGCTGGAGGTCTGGAGTTCGATCCCTGGTGCCTCCTGCCCATATGCAAATTAAAAAAAAAAACAAAAAAAACTGTGAGGTAATAAATTCCTGTCACTTTGGCCAAATAGTTTGTGGTACGTTGTTGCAGCAGCCCCGGCAAACTTAGGCACTCCAGAACTTAAAAAAAAAAAAAATAGGCATTTACATTCCTTTTTTATATGTAAACCCTATACAAAATACATTGCATTGTTTTGGTGTGAGCATTTTCACATAAATGACATCATGTATTACACGTGGTTTGGCAATTGGCTTTTTTTTTTTTTTTTTAAACTCCACAACATGTTTTATGAGTTCTTACTGTTGGAACACATAAATCCGGTCTGTTCCTTTAGCCCACTGTCTTTCCTCACTGACTGTGTCAGGCCTGATTTATCCTTCTCCTGTCGATAACCCCTGCCCTTGCCCCATTTTACACTGCTTGTCGGAGGTGGGGGGGTTGTTGAGGAGTCTCTAGGCTGTCGGGAAGCCTCCCGGGCTGCCTCTGCTGGAGAGGCCTTAATGGTGGTGAACTCTCACTTTGAAGGCGCGGCCACCCACAGACCCCGGCGGCTGGGTTCAAGATCAAGGGTTTCCCCCAGGCTGCCTGCCTCAGGAGCAGGAAGGGCCCAGCAGAGCCTGGGGAGCTTGTGGCCCTCCACCCTTCTGCTCCCCACAGGGCCTCCAGCTCCAGGCTCCATTAACAGTAAAAGATAAAAAAGAAGTAAAATAAACACAATATATGGGCTAAAGGTCACTGAATAAAATGGCAGCAGTAGAACAATAAAAAAAAAAAGTGCATGTACAAGTACAGTGAAACACAAAAGCATACAAAACTAAGCCCTTTTTTGACCAAGGCCTTGATCTAAATTAGGGTGCACCAAGAACAAGCAACACCTGTGCACAGCCTGAGGCTGGAGGCAGGGAGCACCTCTTTAAGAAGGCAGGGAGCACTTCTTGTAGGGTTCATCATTTTTGTCCTGAGATGGGGTCTGGGTTGATTTTGAGCCATAGTCCCTGCGGGGGATTCTCTCTGGACTCTCAGCCCCCTTGCCCATCTTTGAAAAACTGAAGCCTTTAAAGAACATCTTCCAGGTCAGTGGCTGAATACTAGAATCACTTCGGAAGATTTGGAAAAGCAAACTGTCTCCTAATCCCTACACCAATGGTTGCTGGTAAATCAGTTGGGATGGTGGTGGTGGTGATGGTGGGACTTCTGCATCAATACTACATTATTGGTGGTGTTTGCTGATTCCCATGGAATAAATACTTTCACCGTGGCCAATTCTAAGCTTCCAGGGGATCCTCTGTAGGATTCTTAGAGGTTCACTGAACACTTTCACAAGACAGGTATTAACATCCCTGTTCTACAGACAAGAACATCAAGATTCTGAGAGGTAAATCAACTTCCCCAAGGTCACACACAGCCAGGTCTCAACTCAGAACTTCTGACACCAGGACTAGGCCTCTTTACAAAACATACAGAGGGGGCCCTGTTAGTGAGGTCTGAGGTTCCCAAGCTCAGATCCAGAACCTTTAAAGGAAGCACCTTCTCCTTTGCCCCTTTCTTGATCTTTAGCCTTGCCCTGCAGGTGCTGACTTGACAGTTGGCAGACTGATTCCACCTGAGCCATCAGGGCCCACATGGTCCCTGCAGCTTCTTGGATGCCCAGGAGAAAGAAAGCTTCAATTACCCCAGCTCCCTGCCACCCCTCCCAAACTTCCCAGGACAGAATTAGGGAAGCCAGGAATGCTTTCAGACCTTCTTTGGAGGGGTCGGGTGCTGTGGGGAGCTGCATAGGGGGTGTTTTAGGAGTCCCCATCCTGCAGGTACTTGAGGAGCCAGAACTCCTGATTCCAGGACAGCCCCAAAGGAGGCCCCATCCTGCAGGTACTTGAGGAGCCAGAGCTGCTGATTCCGGGACAGCCCCATACAGCCGGTGTGCTCCCCAGAGCCACCAGTTACCTAACGCAGGAGGGCAGTGTCTCTGTCACCCAGGCAGGGTGGCAGCTCCTGTGGAGAGAGAGCTTTCCTGTGGGGAAGGGAGCATGCCCCCAAGGACCACCTTACAGCTCACCCCTTCCAGTGGCAAAGCTACAGCCTCCTCCCCAAAACTGGGGACAGGTTGGCCTCTCTTTCCCACCCCTCCCGGCATGGGTCAGGGCGACTCAGCCAGAAGTGCTGCATCACATTAGGAGAGCTGAGCCTGGGGAGATGAAGAAAGAATAAAACAGTTGATTCCCTCAGTTATCATCCTCTACTCCTGCCAGCCTATGGCCTGCTAAAGTAGGGGTGGGACCTGAGGAGGTGTCCCAAAATAGCCAGGAGCCCTGGCATCCGAGGTCAGACACTGCCACAGAAAATCCTGGAAAGGCTTCCTTCTCATCTCCACCTTGGCACGTCCCCTGGGGCAGGCCAGCTGAGCAGAGAAAGGGCATGCTACCTATGAGCTGATGGGGATTGAGAACACTCCATCTGGCAAGAGCAGATGGAATTGAGCAGAAACTTAATCAGGACACTGGCCTTCAGATCCCTGGCTCTGCATATATCACGAAGACAAAAATAAAAGACAAAGGGGCCGGGAGAGGGGTGTATGATGTGGTTTTGTGCGTTTACCTGCCTGTGTGTGTCTAAAGCTATTTGAGTGCCACCTGACAGGAGTGGACACTGACTCTGTGTGTCGATGGAAGGTGCTCTTGGGTGGGGCATTAGCCAACAGAAATGGGAAAACGGGGTCAGAATGGAGCAAGGAACTGAAAAATGAAAGGATTTTCATGTCACCGAGAGGAAAGGATCCCCTCCAGGCTGCATGGATGTGAAAAAAGAGGTGTGACTAAGGAGAGGAGAGGAACCCTACAGCACAAGGGTGGGGGTGGGGGAGCATGGTCCTCCAGAGACAGAAAGAAGGGCCCTTATCTGTCTGTTACCCGACGGGAATGGCTGCAAGTAACAGGAAGCTCATTTGCGGGAGCCTCAACAGATATCAGTTTCCTGGTCTCACATAATAAAAAATCTGGACGAGGGCAGGGGCTAGTGCTCAGCACTTTCAGGGCTGGCACCTCGGGAGCTCTCTTGGCCCTCACCGTGGAATATCGTTGCAGCAGTTTCAAATACCAGGTGCTTTTGGCAAACAGGCAGAAAGAAAAGGGAGCTGGGTGGGGCAGCCCGTCCTGGGAGCACTTCTGCCCGCGTCCCATTGGCCAGCACCGGTCACATGGCCTCCCTGCCCCAGGGCAGGCTGGGAAGGCAGAGGGCGAGGCGGCTGCCATTGTGGCTTAGACCAGGCTGGCCGCTCTGTTGCCTGAACAAAATCAGGATGCTGTTAGTAAAGAAGAAGGGAAATGAATATTGGGAAGGCACCAAGCCCCAGAGGTTAGGGCCCCGGGTGGCAAACATTTTGGGGAAAGGCTAAAATGTTCTTATCTGCACAGTTAAGATGATATCCCAAAATTGAGCTAAAAGAGTTTCCTGAGACGGCTGGGCCCCAAAGTCGGGTCCTAGCCCCTTGACCCGATCATCTCAACGAACCTTCCTTAATTCTTCGATTAATCATCCTAGCAACCCATGAGGTAGCCTCTGTTATTTTTCCTACTCTGCAGATGAGAAAGGAAAGTATCAGACAAGTTGAGAACCTGGTCAACGTCTCACAGGCAGCAGGTGGCTGGGGGTGCTCTGTCCATAGCATCCCCTCCTTCCACCATACCACACTTCGCAGAACACATGCAGGCCAAGATTTCAGAGGCTCTAATCCACATCCTCCTCACTCGTCGGTCCTCAACTTTGCCGCTGCTCCTTATTGGAAGTTGTCCCATCTCACCCTTCACTCAGTTACAGCTCTGGCCCTTTCCCAGGATCAGATTACCAGTAAACTAAAGGCTGGAAGAAAGATCAAAGGTGATGGTGGAGTTATACAGAGAAGGTGGGGTTTAACAAAGGAGTATGATTGCAGGATCATTATATTGATATTTCTTTCAGTCTCCAGTACCTTAGAGCAGCTAGAAGTAAAAACCTAAAATTGTGTGATTGTAACCCATATCAAATCTGAAATCTGTTCCACAACTAATTGTTGTGATGTGATTTGAAATTTATTGTTTTTGTATATATATTATTTTTCACCAAAAAGAAAAATGTATTTCTTCTAGCTTCCAGTGTTTTGGAGCAGCTGGAAGGAAGAATTTGAAATATTGGAATGGTAACCCATAACAAACTCTGAAATCTGTTCTGTAACAACTTGTTAAAGTGTACTTTGAAAATCATTGCTTTTTCTTTCTTTTCTTTGTATATATGTTATATTTAACAATAAAAAATGTTTAGAAAAAAAATTACCGGTTAGGAAGGCTTTGAAGTCAGACAGACTTGGGCTCAAATCGCCATTCTACTATCGGGGTGTGGTTTGCTTTTATTCTTTCTGCTGAGAGGGACCTCCTCGGCTGCCGTGCAAGCAGTGCTACTAGGGCCAACGATGTAATTTGTGAGGCCCCTTGTGAAAAAATTAAGAATTTCAGCGACAGCAGAGTAGTAAAACAGTCCTGCACACCGGGCTCTGTGGGAATACAGGCCCCTAGGCACTGCCCTCCTGCGGCGCCGCCCCCCCCCCCCCCAAGTCCTGCAGGGAGGGCAGGTTCTGGCCTCTGGAAGATGTGGGTGCAGGGCAAGCCTTGGGGAAAATGGGCCAGCAAGCTCCTCCAGGCTAGTGACCCTGAGTCACAGCTCCCCACTTGTGCCTGAGGAGAGTCATTTCTGTCTTGTGAGAGTCATCAGGAGGTGACTGTGTTTTCCCCAACATGGGGTGGATGGCTAATTTCTCCAGCCGGAGACAGAGCTGCCTCAGGTGGCCTCAGGGCTTTTGGTAATTGTCTGAACCCCACTGTCTTCTTTGTTTTTTTATTTTTTGGGTGCATAGTCCAGGAATCAAACCCGGGTCTCCCGCATAGAAGACGAGCAGTCTACCACTGAACCACCCATGCACCCCTTCACTGTGTCTCCTACACCATCACAAACCGTAAGCAGAAGACTCAGAAGCAGAGAAAGGGGATGGGAGTCACTGGTTGCAATAATCTCAAATAAAGGAGGTTCCAGGGACCCCCTCTGGTCTCAGAGACAGGCACCAGGGACAGGAACCAAAATAGGACCAGCAATAAACTGTGGGGCAAACATAAATATTTACAATAAGCACCAGCATAAAAGTGAAACTTCTAGTGACATCCTAGGTCTAGGCAATGCCTCCAGAAGTCAACAAGGCCATCCCTCAGCCTCTGGCTATTTCAAGGCAAATGCAGAAAATTCTGTGATGTGGAGCATGACTGGGGCATCAACATTTTTTGGAGGCCATCTCACAGGGCAGTCTAGTGATGCACACGATTGCCATTCCTGCTTCCCAATACTTCTCTGCTGCCCACTTAAACAATTTATTTTTAACCTCCCAGCTGGGATCTATCAGATCCTAAGAACAGATTGCTGTCAATGCCCCAGTAAAGCTGGGGATCTCAGTTTTGTGCACTGTGCATCCCTACTTGGGAGCACTAGTGATGAGGCACCCTGGCCCCACCACTCCTGCTTCAGCCCCAAGACGAGGCCAGAAAGATATGGCCATGGAGCACGAATCACCTGGCAGTCATGCCTGAAGCAAGGGATTGAAGTGTGCCACGGCTAACCTTGCTGCACTGGCCAAGCCAGCTGAATGCCAACCCCTCCATGGCCCACAGTTTCAGGGCGGGATACAGCCACTTCTCCTCCAGCCCTGGGCGCAGAGATCTTATCCTAAAGCCCCCTCCTTTGGACTGAGCAAGGACCTGAGGCCCAGTCACTCCAATGGGGTCCTGAGGGAGGATTCACAGCCAAGGCAGGGCTCCAGGCTGGCCCACAGCTCCAGGGAGGCTGAGACTTTGTAATGAACCTTTGTGGACCCCCTTTGCACTGAGCCCAGGAATCAGCATCTGGGCTTAAAGGGTGTGGGCAGAATGTTGGCTTGGCTGGTCCACTTTTAAAAATGTTTGGCTATTGAATAAAAAAGTATTTGCAAAGTCCCCTTGGGGGAATGGCTAGAAAGGGGGAAAATTCAACTTCCCATGTGGAGAATTCCTGATATTCTCTCAAGCAGTGGAGACAACCAAAGCAATAGGCCAAGCCCTCAGTCTTGGGGTTTGCCCCTATGAAATTTATCCCTGCAAAGGATAGGCTAAGCCTACTTAAAATTAGGCCTAAGAGTCACCCCCAGAGAAATTCTTTTGTTGCTCAGATGTGGCCTCTCTCTCTCTCTGCCAACATGACAAGCAAAGTCAGCCCTCTTCCTCTCTCCGTGGGACATGACTCCCGGGGGTGTGGACCTTCTTGGCAACGTGGGACAGAAATCCTAGAATGAGCTGGGACTCATCATCAAAGGATTGAGAAAATCTTCTCGACCAAAAGGGGGAAGAGCAAAATGAGACAAAATAAAGTGTCAATGGCTAAGAGATTCCAAACAGAGTCAAGAGGTTATCCTGGACTGGATACAAAAACTCAGAAATGGACAGCACAATACTACCTAACTGTAATGTAATTATGTTAAAATACTGAATGAAGCTGCATGTGAGAATGATAGAGGGAGGAGGGCTGGGGACATAAATGAAATCAGAAAGAAAGATAGATGTTAAAGATCGAGATGGTATAATCCAGAATGCCTGGAGTGTATAATAATAGTG
>PVIY010052090.1:0-15330 GCA_004026745.1 Myrmecophaga tridactyla | reverse complement strand
AAGTCACCCCGGGGAAAGTTGTTGGAACCCAAGGGCCTGGAGAGAAGACCAGCAGAGACCATCCCGTGCCTTCCACGTAAGAAAGAGCCTCAGTGGAAAGTTAGCTGCCTTTCCTCTGAAGAACCAACAAAATAAATCCCCTTTTATTAAAAGCCAATCCGTCTCTGGTGTGTTGCATTCCGGCAGCTAGCAAACTAGAACACTCTCCAATATGCCTTAACTAAAGAGGTGATATCTATATAATGTGTAAGAATAACCTCTTGACTCTCTTTGAAATCTCTCAGCCACTGACACTTTATTTTGTCTCATTTCTCTTTTCCCCCTTTTGGTCTAGAAGATTTTTTCATTTCCTTGATGCTGAGTTCCACCTCATTCTAGGATTTCTGTTCCACGTTTACACCCCTGGGAGTCTGTCCCATGTAGAGAGGGAGAGGGCAGTGAGTTTGCTTATTATGTTGGCTGAAAGACAGAGGCAACATTTGAGCAACAAAAGAAGTTCTCTGGAGGTGACTCTTAGGCCTAATTTTAAATAGGCTTAGCCTATCCTTTGTGGAAATAAGTTTCATATGAACAAACCCCAAGATTGAGGGCTCAGCCTATTGCTTTGGTTATCCTCACTGCTTGTGAGAATATCAGGAATTCTCCACATGAGGAAGTTGAATTTTCCCCCTTTCTCACCAGAGCTAACATTTCTTGAGTGAATGAATTTCACATCTGTTATTTCCCTTAATCCTCCAAACAACCCTGTGAGGTAGGTACTATTAAGATTTTGGATTGGGCACCCTCTCTAGGTGTAATGAAGCACTGGGAGCAGGTCAGCCATTAGAGTCGGGCCCTGCAGCTCATGCTGTCCTCCTCCTGCCACAGGGCTTGACATCTGCACACACAAGACTCAGAGCAGCAGAAGAGAAGGACGAGCCATCCTGGGTGCCTCTGCCTCTGCTGACCTAAAGCTGCTTCCTGGAGCATCTGTTTTACTCACAGATTTAGGGAGAAATTATATTAGAATATAATAGAATAAAAGCAGATGGTTTATGGACTAAAACTTTGCCTAATTGTAAGATAAAATATATAACTTGAAGAAAGAAATGATAGCCTTGAACTGGGTCTGTATTTTCCTACATGTTCCCTGCCCCCTCTAGGACATTTTGTGAGAAGGTTTGGGAAGTGTAGTAAATCAGTGCTCTGACTCTCAATGCAGAAACAGCTGCTGACGAGGTCCCTGCAGGCTGGGGTTGCCTGGAAGTATTTGGGACTGGCTAAATGGTGGTGGGGGGGGGTCCTATTTAAAGGGGATCAGCAGGAAATTCTTTCATGTGAATTCTCCTCAATTCATCTTCAATCCTTAGGAATTGGGTGTAGTGTCAATAAAGTCAGGCATGTAAATTTGGGGTTTTCAAATCTGTGATTTCTTGTGGAAAGATTTCAAAACCTTGTCAGGTAATACCATGGACAGGGACATCTGAGCCATAAGTAATTTTTCTTTTCTTCTTTTTTTTTACTACATAGGCAGGCACCAGGAATTGAACCCAGGTCTCTGGCATGGCAGAGTTCCACCATGGCCTGCCCTAATTTTCCTTTTTTAAATCGACTTTAGGGGAGCTAAAACCATGACTTCTGAAATGTGAGAAAAATTAGTTCAAGATTCTCCAGGTATTAACTTCTGAAAGTTAAAAAGTGAAAGAGGACTTATTTGAAATGACTTAAACTTATCAACCCTCCCATGCTCTTTTCCCCTTTGTAGTGTACCACAAATGAATTTGTATCCCCTCTCCCAGTCTCTTTTTGCAGTCTTGTCCAGACTTGCTCTTCTCAGACACATCTGTGCCCCCTCCCCTACCAGAGACAACCTCCCTGATGGTCATTCATCCAGGGGCTTCCTCTGAGCCAAGAAAGTTTAAATCTCAGGAGTTCCCTGGCAAGTGCCCACAGCTGGGATATCTTACCCTTCTCAGGAAACAATGTCATTTTAATAACTACACTAATATCTCATATTTGTAAAAATGAAAACATAAATGTTAATGTAGAAAAATCAAGATCAATTATTGGTGTTAATTTTAGGCATCGTATGGAAGGTAATTGAGGGTTAAGAGGGGCTTCTTGGGGGTCCTCAGATCTCCTACTTCATCTACACATAACAGTAATCTAGACAGGTATTGTGCTTCTCTGTAGTTACCTACATAGCCTGGATTAACTCTCTGGCAAACTCAACTCTTAGTCAAATTCTGATGAGCTTCACTTCCTCTTTAATCAGAGCATATGCAAATCTCAGTTCATTTGGCTTGAGTTCCATGCAGTACAATCTCTGCCCAATTTTCAAGTCTTTCTGATAAGGGAAAGAGTTACATTCTCTCTAAGAATTTGAGGCAAGCAAGAAAAAAAAAATAGACCCTGTCAAATAATACTTTGTTTTCCATTTAACTTGCTTCTTTTATCAATAATTTGATTACGTGGTTATTCTGTCACCAAAAGCAAGAAGAAAGGACCTTGTCTTTCTAACTCTGAGGGACCCAGAGCATCTGAAGGACTTACTTCAGAGACTGCTGTGCTCTGGGCTCTGAATGACCTACCACTTAATCCAACAAGTTGGGGGCTTCCTGTGCTGAAGACTGAGTTAAGTTCTGTGCTGGGAGGCAGATAGCCTCTGCCCTTCAGTCGTGAACCCGCAATATATGAGGTGGCCTGGCTTGTAACACAGTGCAGAGCATGAATTCTCTGCTTACAAGAGGTCTGCAAGGGCAAAGGTTAATGTAGATCCGATGGTTGGGAAGAGCTCTGAGCTTGTGCATAAATTATGTCCCTTCTTGATCAGACACACTCTCTCCCTGGGCTGTACATGATCTCGTCATGGGTCGTTTGATTTCTGAGTGTGAGTTTTCTGAACTGATGACTGAGCTGGTACTGCATCCCAGAGGAACCCGTACAAGGTTACGAAGTTCTCCGTAATGGGGATGAGGTTGGGGTTAGGAGGTTGTTTCTACATCAAGAATTCATTCCTAGCCTTCTTGGAGCTGAGGCCCAACAGTGGGAGCTGCAGCCAGCACTATTTTGAATGTTCTCAGGGCCACAGCTTGGTCTGGGCCTCCTCTGATCTGAGCTCCTAAATGACTTTCTGAGATGCTGGGGACCTGCATGCCTCTGTGGCACACTGGGCCTTTGAGTACAGGACAGAATTTATTTGCTTCATTTGCTCAAACCTGAATATGCCTGCTTTGCACAGAAAATTTGAAAGGGTGAAATGAATGGCATAAGTCATCTCTCCTCTTTGGCATGAGTGGTGAAGTGTCCTGCTGAGCCAGGAGGAGATATTAGGCAGGGCAGAGTTTTCAATACATTGATTCTTGCACTAGCTCAGTGTTTGCTCAGGTAATGGTCTGTGGGTTTAATAAATGTACCTGGGGCTCTTTTACTTTTCCTGAAAACTCCATCAGTGTCTTCCCAAGACAGTTGTGTATTTGAACAGCAATATATATGTTTTTAAAGAGGTAATTTATCTGGATTTATACAAGTGATTTCTTTTCAAAGGGATTGTGACATTTATTGAAATCCCACCTCTTTCATAAAATTTCCCTCAGCAACGGGAAATTAGACTTTGAGTTTCTATCTTTTCTTGCTTCTGTAACATACCCCTTTGTCTACTTTCTTGAACCTACTGATTTAAACCTCTATTAATAAATTTCTGTGGAAAAAAGGGTGTTGAAGTAGAGTAAAAACAGAACTGAACCCACCATCATGAAAGAATGTGGAGCTGGTGGTTGAGGGTCCAGGCTCTGAAGCCACACTGCCTGGGTTCCTTTCCTGGGTCTGCTACTTCCAATCTGGTTATGTAGGGGCAAGTTTCTTAATTTTTCTGGGGTAAGTGGCAGAGCTAGGATTTTGACCCTTGCCTTAAACTGGCACCATCTGCGTTTTAGATAGAAGGAATAATTGACCTACCTAGCCTTAGGCAATGACAACTCTCAACTACAGCTTTGAGATGTCAGCTTTGAGATGTCATCTTCACAATAAAATCAACTTATCCAGCATTTACTGTGGGCCAGGTACCATCCTTAGCACTTTGCACATGTGAGTATTTTAATCTTAAAAACAATTGTGATTTATGTTACAATTGTTGTGGAAAGCAAGACCACTGCTACTTATTTTAGAGTAAGACATGGCTTCTCTGAGAGCTCCCTGCAGGTATGAAGGGGGCAGGGGGAGCTGGAAGTTCGGGGATTCTTCCATCTCAGCTTTTTGACTGACCTCACCAGGGCTAGGTAGTTTATGTCCATAAAAGGGATAGGGTGGGTGAAAAAGATAATGATTTTTCTTTAGACATCGAAAGTCTCAAAGCAAGCTGATACGACAAAAGTTACAGCATTACAG
Organism: Myrmecophaga tridactyla; assembly: GCA_004026745.1. Classification (NCBI taxonomy): domain Eukaryota; kingdom Metazoa; phylum Chordata; class Mammalia; order Pilosa; family Myrmecophagidae; genus Myrmecophaga; species Myrmecophaga tridactyla. Next base: position 10,965 of record PVIY010052090.1, on the reverse strand, counting down.
GGCTCTGGTGTTGACTTAAATCCTGCGTGTACAAATTGGAGAGCTATTTGTAGAGTGCTGATAGCATATTTTTGAAGGGAGCCACCATCTTCATTCAAGGGAAAGGTTCTTATCCGTTTGGTGGGAATTTCAGTTTTTTTTTCTGAGAGCCTGAGGAACAAGTACATAGTCTATTTATGGTTAGGTACTGATTTCTTTTCATGATAAGTTGTAAGGTGGTGTTTCAGTTTGCTAGCTACTGGAATGCAATATACCAGAAATGGAATGGCTTTTAAAAAGGGGAATTTAATACATTGCTAGTTTACAGATCCATGGCTGACAAAATTTCCCAATTGAACAAAGTCTATAGAAATGTCCAATCTAAGGCTTTCAGGGAAAGATATATTGATTTAAGAAGGCCAGTGAAGTTCAGGGTTTCTCTCTCAAGTGGAAAGGCACATGGCGAACATGATCAGGGTTTCTCTCTTGGCTGGAAGGGCACATGGTGAACACGGCATCATCTACTAGCTTTCTTTCCAGCTCCCTAGGAGGCGTTTTCCTTCTTCATCTTCAAAAGTCGCTGGATGGTGGACTTTCTGCTTCTTGGTTCTGCAGTGTTTTCTGTTGTGGCTTTCTCATGGCTCTGTCATTCTTCTCTGCTCTCTCCAAATCTTCCCCATTCTCTGAAATGTTTCCTCGCTTATAGGATTCCAGTAAACTAATCAAAAGACCCACCTGAATGGGTGGAGACACGTCTCTACCTAATCCAATTTAACAACCACTCTTGACTGAGTCACATCGCCAGGGAAATGATCTCATTACAGTTTCAAATATACAGTACTGAACAGGGATTAGAATAAATGACTGCCTTTACAAAATGGGATTAGGATTAAAACATGGCTTTTCTAGGGTATATACATCCTTTCAAATCAGCACAGGTGGTTTGTGAGTAATTTATTACAAATTATGTAATAATTAGTTGACTGTAATGACAGTCAACTATAAATGTTCTCAAATGACTTACTTTAAAAATATATACTGCATTCAAAGTTATATCTTTGGTAGTGCCATTCTCACTCACTTGTGTTCCATATGCTTTCTTGAATGGAAAGAAATGTGGTGTTAATCTCTCAAGCTAGTAGGGCCACATGGAAATGTTCATATGTTTGACCATCCCCTGCCATGTGTCAGAGTGGATGCTATTGTCCTAAGTATTTAATGCTAGACTTGGAGTATTTCTAGTTGAAGTTTTCCTTTGATTTTGAAGCATGGGGAAAAGGTGGTAAATTTTTCTTGACATTCTCTTAATCAAATTCAGGCCAGCATCAGGAGGAATAAGAAAATATAAAATGAAAAGAAAAACAAAACCTAAAAAAGAAGTCTTCTGTTATGGCTGATTGGGTCTCTTGGTTCATAAATGTATCCTGTGCTGTAAATTCCCTTCTCCTCCACATCTGCATTCTGGGGAATTTGAAAATGAAGAATATCTTGAAGGGAAATAATTGCTTCTTCTAACCCTTTTCTGTCCAAAATGGAAGCCCAGCATCTCAATCTCATCTATAAGCCGACCTCAGCCTCATTATAGTCTACTTTTGAGCTTCCATTAGTTTTTCCTTCTTTAGCCTTTGTATTTTTATCTGATAGTACTTGCTTTGGCTTGTGCGTCTCTGAGAGGCAGGGACTATAACTGGATTTCTCTAGGCAGTGCCTTGAACAAGAAAGTGCCCTTTGGCAAGACTGGGATGCAGCTGGCTAGGGATCAGAGAAGAGAATCAAGCCCACCCCAACCCATTTCCAGAAGACCTTTGCTGGCTTTGTCTGTGCACCCCAAGGGCAAAACCATCAAAATAGGGAGATGTGCTTTCTTCCTGGGGGGCTGTCTGTCTGGGACCAAACTTTTCTTTAGTAAATACATTTGAAGCTGGTTCCCTCCTGTTGAGCTGATCAATATCAAGTGTGATAGATGGTTTCCTGGGTAGTTGTGGGTGCTCAAAGTATGTATGTGTGTGTGTGCACACTGGCATATACCCACATACATACTTCAAACCAGTGGTCTCCTCTATTTCTTTCCCTATTTCAAGGCTGTAACATAGAATGACCAGAGGAAAAAATATATGGTTTATATATATAAATCAAGGCAATAAATTCTTTCCGAGTTAAGGTTTGGTAATTTATTGAAATCCATTATTTCTTATTTAGCATCCATTCATTCATTCTTTCATCAATCCAATCACCTATCTTTCTATGTGATCTCTCCATATAGTCTGTTTACTCATTTCTCCTTCCACATCCATTGAGAATTCATTAAATGCCAGGTACTGGAAATGAAAGATGCCCGTATCTTTTTCACATGGTTTCAGTCCCTGAGGTCATTCATGAGGAGGACACACAGACAGGTGTCTGTATGTAGAAACACAGAGTTCATCAGAACCAGGGCAAGGAGGTCAAGAGTATTCAGTCTCCTAGGCCTCTGTTGATTATGCTTAGAGTGATTGTATGCCAATTTTAGGTGCAGAAGACCTTATTTTAAGAAGTAGCCTCCAGAGCCAATCCCCAGAGTCCTCAGGGACTTAGACCCTATAGATCTTGGGTGTTCCCCAGGAGTCTGTATCTTAAAAAGTTCCCCAGATGATTCTCACTCAGGTCTGCTGACCACTTTCAAGTCTCTCATTTGTCTCACAGTTGGAAGTTAGAACTTCCAAGTCTCTCATTTGTTCCACAGTTGCTTCACTTTGCTCTGTAGCTCAGGTCAACCTCTTTCTGTATAGGGGATACTTGAGATCCTTGTGGAATTAGCTGTGCAGATCTCTTAAAGGCAGAAGAAAAGCTTCAAAGGGACTTTGTTTTTTAATGTTCTACTGCTTCCTTTCCCACGACAGTCTTCTGCTCTGCGTTTTATATTGGAGGGAGCTCCAAATGCACCTGAAGAGCTCCAAATTCACCTGGTTCTTTCCTGTTAGCTGAAGTTGTACGTCACAGAAGTCCACATCATTTCCACAGAGCCAGAATCTCTCATGTCTTTATTGTACCTGAAGGCAGGACAACTATATGCATTATTTGAGATTGTCAATATCTCACCTTGCTACTATGCCTATAGTTGTATGTACCCCTCACACTAGTTCCTCTTGGACAATGAAAAGTTAACCAAGGACCTTTATCCTGTGGGCTTTGTGAAAGAGACAAACTTCTGTACACCTTGAAACTTTCGAATACATACCAGAGGAAGATCCAGAGGGAACCTGCCTTTGCCTTGCTGATCAAAATATAGGGCTTTAGTATTGGAGGACACACTTCTCTTTTTTCCCCTTTCATGAAAAGTATGCCTTCTCTGCCCTAGACACCAGAATAGTTTCTACTACAATATCAGACACTCATAACAGAGCAGGAAAAGATATCTGTGCTCTTCATAATCCCATACAGCATCAAGACATAATAATCATTCATCTTCATTAGCACCTGACATTTAGTGGCTCGGCTCAACTAACTGTGGTGTTAAAGACAAGGCCTAGCACAAACAGCTACACTGGTTTCTCATTATATTCATGGTGAAGAACATGGGAAGTGTTTTCATATGTGAGTAGGGAGAATCTTATCCTTATCTGCCCTTCTCCACTGAGGGTTGAATAGGGGCTTCTGAGTTGGAACCTGTAGTTTTGAATATATAAGAGGAGAGGAGTGCAACACATCACCCTGTTGTTGTCCATGGTCCTGATATTTTGGCTGCGTTTCTCATTTTGACTCACCATGTTTGAGATTCACTGCAGTATACAAACACGAGAAATTTTATTAAATCCATCTCTGTACTCACCTCCCTCTGTGTCTGAAGATGATGTACTTCAGATGGGAAAAATATTGGAGGTGACTGGCTTTGGTGAAGGTGTACAGACTCTGGTCATAGAAAAGTAAGTATGCCTCACTGTGCTGTAGTCAGCAGACTTGAGCCTTTGACCTTGGTCCTTTTAGCACTGGAACTGTGGAGTTGAGTTGGCTTGCTCAGAATGATTCACCACACACCAGCTCAAGTTCCCTGACATTTCAGTTTTCAGATGCCAACGTGGAAAGATTCCCTTGTTACTACAGGCATCTGAAATGAACCTTTCTTGAGTTGTTAGTTGTAATTGGATTCATGAATAATTACTTTTCTCCCAAAGCTCCCCATTCTTCTCTCCTTGCTTATGGTGTGAGTTTGTATGTGCAAATCACCAAATAAGCCTTCTTTTGAGAATCTGGGCAAGTGTTGCTTGTTTTTCAGGAGCTCATACAAGGATCTTATTCATTTACCCTTATTTATATTCTGCACTGGGGAGATTCTGCTTTTTGCATTGCAACATATGGGAACAATTCATGTGAACTTTTGATGTTTTGCTCTGTTGTTCATTCTTTTGTCACATTCCTATCTGCCAAGCCCTGTCTTCTAGAAGCTCACATCTTAAATAGGCAAATATATAACTGTAATCTAATGTCATAAATGTTATGAATTCCCTCACAAAGATGTGTTTTATCCTGTCCACAGGGGAGACAGGGGAGTCTTCACAGAGATAGTAACATTTACATTCAATCTTTTTTTTTGCCAATTGAATTTTTTAAATGTCTTTTTACTGTTAAATATACCATATATACAAAGAAAAGAAAAAAAAAGCAATGATTATCAAAGTACACTTCAATAAGTATATACAGAACAGATTTTAGAGTTTGTTATGGGTTATCATTTTTCTATTTTAGATTTTTCCTTCTAGCTGCTCCAAAACACTGGCAGCTATAAGAATTTTTTTCTTTTTTTGAAAAATAACATATACTAAAAGTGAAACATTTTAAAGCACATTGCAACAATTAATTGTAGAACAAATTGCAGAGTTTGGTATGGGTTACTATTCTGCAACTTTAGGGGTTTTTTTTCTAGCTACTCTAAGATACTGGAGACTGAAAGAATTAGTATAATGATTCAGCAATCATACTCATTTGTTAAACCTTACCTTCTCTGTATAATTCCACCATCACCTTTGTTCTTTCTCCCACTCTTTAGGGCTATGCCCTTTCTAATTTTTTCATGTTGAAAGGGGCTGTCGATAGTATGGGATGGGGGGTTGAACTAGTTGATGTTCTGGAGTCTGGCCCCTCTGTATTTCATGACTTATCTAGTTCAGGGACCCATCTGGAGGTTGTAGATTTCTGGGATGTTACCCTAATGCATGGAACCTTTATGAATCTTATACAATATCCTAGGTGTTCTTTAGGATTGGCTGGAATGCTTTTGGTTGTGGTTTGACAAGCTATTGTAGGTAGCAGTGTCTAACTGAAGCTTGTGAAAGAGTGACCTCCAGGGTAGCCTCTTGACTATATCTGAACTCTCTCAGCCACTGATACCTTATTTGTTCTACTTCTTTTCCCCCTTTTGGCATTGTTGATCCCACAGGACCAGGGCCTGGCTTACATTCAGTCTTGAAGGGGGAGAAGGAGCTCATTGGACAGAGAGGGGGTGATAGGCATTCCTGACAATGGACATAGCCCCAAAAAAGGAAGGAAAATATGTAGATGTGCAGTGCCTGGTTTGTGAATGGTGAGTAGTGGTATGGTGTTGACATAGAGACCTAGGAAAGAAAAGTGGCCAAAAAGTCAATTTGTGATGGGCCTTTTGAGTCACATGAAACTTTTGAATGAGACAAGTATAGCCCTAGATGCTCCTCACAAGTAAGCTTCTGCAGGTGGTCATAAAGCTCCTGACTGTCCTTGATGCATCTGTGCAGATTTCCTCCTTTTAGATCCCCTCTTGTCCCTGAGGCCTTCCCTGGCCACCTTCCTCCCTGCCTTCCAGGCTGACTTGCAGTGCACTGTTGCATTCCCATAATTCCATAACAGGTCCATTGTTTAGCTGTCCCAATGGGTTATAATAATTTTTTCTGTCAAGCTTCCCACCAGAGTGGGAGTCTTCTAAGGTCAGGGACCAGGGCCTGTTTTGTGGGTTTTGTCCAGGGTTTAGTGTTGTGCCCAGCAAATGTATCTTGGATAAATGTATGAAAAACTAAGGGATGCTCTGAAACTCCCTGTAAGATGGAGTACAACATGTCACATTCTAGGACGTTCAAAGATACTTTGTAAGGTTCCGGACACTCAAATGTGTCTGTGTACTGCAATTATCAGCTATGGGCAGGAGGAAGTGCCATGAGAGGGACTGACTGTTAACCGGGGAGACTTTAAAGCATTTATAGGTTAGAATCTTGTCTGGAGGAAGGGGTTAATTGGATGGCAGTGACAGGCTGATGACTCTGATTAATGAAACCTTTTTTATATTGCCCAACCAAGATGTCTCAGCTAAAGTGGCTGTGGTGGCTCTCATCCTCAGGAAAGCAGGCATTTTAATAGGGAAAATTATTTTCCATCATTTCCTCATGACAGGAAAAGTCAGAGAGATGGAATGTTCTGTTCCACATAGCAGTCAGCAGAAGATGTTTCAATCTTGATGATTTTGTCCTAGAAAATAAGGACTATTAACTGAAGCATTCATTGCAATTGGCAAGCACGACCCATCTATCTAAATAGATGAGGTATGAGGGTGACGTTGACCACGGATGCCCTTTGTGAATTGATATTCTCCCTGTGGGGCCCAGAAGGTGACATGAGACCATGAGGTCAAACTACAAACAAATCAACCCTCCAGCCCATAGAACTTGATGGTAAACTGAAACGATTTTGAATATGTGAAAATCCTATTCATGGAATCCATTCACTCTCCTGTATGGGAAAGCCCCTTAGCCTTCAGCCTATTTTGTATACTATTTTTAAGGAAGGTAAACATTACACCAAATAGGTTTCTTTTTTTTTCTGAATCCCAAGCCTCCCATCTCCAGCAGGAAAACTATTTGATGAATATTTGTTTAAATCTTTAGTCTCTGGATTATTCTTTAGTGATGGGCAATTGAGCAAAGGTTTGGAATCATATTTGGACCTTAACTATTACTTAATCCATCAGTGGTTCTTCAGGTTTGGCTGCATGTTGGAATCATCTGCAGATCTTTAAAAAATACTCATCCCCAACTATTCTGATTTAATTGACATGTGATGCAGCCTGGGCTCCACAATTTGTAAATGTTCCTCAGGTGGTTCTAAGGTACAGTTAAGGCTGAGTACTATACTAGATGAATCATGTTGGGAAAGTTAGTCTATCTGGGACGTACTTTTTCTTGCCTTCAAAATGGGAATTATAATATGAACCTCACAGTATGTTGTAGATGAAGTCAGATAAGGTCCGTTCAATTAGTAATGAGTATTGTTGTCATATTGCTAGAGATAGGATTATAGATGCCCCATGTGAGTTGGTGAGTTTATCTCCTAGATGAACGACATAGGCCATATTCTTTCTCCTGCTGCAGTGGGAACTGCTTAGTAGGCTGTAGATGGCTTAGTGAAGCCTGTGTTTAATCTGTGTGAGGAGCACTCAGCTCCCTCCAAGGACAGATCACAGGCCTCCTTTCCATATAAAGACAGAACATTGGCCACAAATGGATTAATGCTACCCAATTGTACTGTGCAGAAGTGCCCCCTTTCTTAACTTGAGCCCAGGACTTTTCCACTCCCATGATTAGCTTGTTTTTCTTCTCCTTCTCCTTCTCCTTCTCCTTCTTCTTTTTTTTGTATAGTATTGATTTTTTTGTTTGTTTTCTCTTTATTCTTAAAGAAATCAGGACCCTAAAACCAGAGGAACCCAGAAAATGAAAAAGCCTTGATTGTATTTTTCACATTGCTGCCTTTCACAGTAGCTGATAGTCCCCAGAATCTGTCATTAGAAGGCCTTTCTTTGTTTTGAGGACATCATCAAGGTTATCAAATAACTTTAAGGGGAAGGAATACTGGCAAAGAGTTTCTTCTCAGTTCTTCTTTGCAGAGGGCTTCCTGGGGAAGAGAATGGATCTTCCTCCACTGGTCCCCTACTCCATTTCTGAGGAGCAGCTGGATCTGTGAGGGACAGCTCCACAGTCAGAGATTAACATGGGCCACCATGATTGAGAGGCCCCATGATTGATAGAGGCTGTGCTGCATGCCTGGAGTAGAGCAGGTTCTAAGGGGAGGATATTTTTTAAATCTTAGATTTAAAAAAAACAACTCTAAAGTATCATATTTTTCAGGAAAGAAAGAGTTCTGAGAGATTTCCAGAGATATCCTATATGGGTGAGGCCAAGCAGGTTTCCTGTGGCTGTTGGTTTTCTGTCTGCCTGCTTATTTAAGCGCAAGGGTCATATGTCTTTACTGATTAATTTTCCCCTTACGGTTGTATGTCCTGCAGGAGTCTGTTTATATTTCCATAAGTCGGTATTGATTTTATCAGGTCAAGTTGTCTACTCCAAGGCCTGTTAGGAACAGGAAGCACATCTGCCCCAGCAAGACAAATGTGGAATTTTTCCAGGACTGACCCTGTTCCTCTACACAAATGGGGTTAAAACAAACAGTGAGTTTTCCAGGAAGCTGTCCTCTGCCCATTATGTAAATTGGATTTCTCTTCTTCCATCTCTTGGGCTTTATATTGCTGAATTTTACCACACCCAGTTCTAGGGTATCTCATAAACTCATAGAAAAGGGGATGGTCATTCATTCAATAAACTTTAAAAAATATTTTTATTGAGACATCTTCACATAGTCCATTCATGGTGTGCAATCTATGGCTTATAGTATCATCACAAAGTTGTGAGTCCGTACACTGTGCCAAGCTAGGGGATAGAATAAGAAACAGACCCCACAGAGCTGAGGTGGTTAAGAAAGGAGATGGATATGTGATTTCTCTATAACAAATCTTAGCAGAAGGCTGAAAGAGATGAACACGGGCTAGAGTGCCTAGAGGCAGGAGTGCCAGAGTGCCATCAGCATCAGCAGGCACTCCTCTCCTACCTATCCTTTCTCGAAGAGCTCTGGCTCTCCTTCATTCCCTGGTTATTCAGTGAGCCCCTCCTACCTGCCAGGCGTTATCCTCAGCACTAAGAATAAAGGAATGAACAGAACAGTCACAGCTGATCAGTGATGGTCAGATCAACAGGGGAGGTAGTCCCTGCCCACAGAATGGGAGAATAAAATATGAAAATGTGACTGCATATAAGCACACATAACAACAAACACTAAAGCCAAAACAGCCACTGGAGTCCCAAGAGACCTTTTAGGGATGAATCAATGGTCCATTCTCTCTGTATAACTTCAACATTTACAAAGTGCCTTCCCATCCTCCCCTTAAAACCTGCTCTACTCCGGCATGCAACACAGCCTCTATCATTATTCCTATTCACATAGGACAGGAGGGGGCTTCTTGGGTTTGATATGTAGTGTCTTGGCCTTGGAGCAGATTTTCTTTTTTATATCTTTGTGCAGCTCACAGTCCCTTGTGAAGATCCAGCCCAGGGTTTTGGGTTCTGTAGAGAGCAAGGACTGGAAGCACCTGGGGAACACCTCCTTACTAAGGAGTGACTGATTGGTGGTAGAGAAAAGTAGGAGGGTAGTGTTTGTGTTTGTGTGTGTGTGTGTGTGAGAGAGAGAGAGAGAGAGAGAGAGATCCTCAGCAGACCCTGTGTCAGTTTAGAAACATAAAGGACAGAAAGCTGGGCCTGGCTGTGATTCGACAGCTCAGACCTAACAATTGGCTTCTGGCAGCTTCTTTCTGCAGCTCTTGACATGTCTCAAAAAAAGCCATGAGGGGCTGAGCAGACTATACTCTGTGCCTTGTTACCTGGGAGCAATTATGTCCCTACATTGAGAGAGAATCTAAATTTTATTCCAGCCATCAACTTCCATGCAGTCTTCTGTTAAGTCTCAAAATCATATTGGGATCTCATTGTTCTAAATGCAATGCAAAAATACCTCAAGAGAAAATGCATTATAATTATAAGGCCTAAAAATTTTATTAACCCAACCAAGTGCTTAGATAGCTGTTGGAAGCCTTTGTGAGCCAGAGCTCTTACATTCAAGAATTTTCATTGGAATAAAAACCATTTTGCTTATCAGGCTGGCTCCTGGGGTTGGCTAGGAACCAGAGTAGAGCCGAGGGTATCAGGTATCTATTGTGTGTGTAAACTCAGTGCCGGGTGGAGGTGCTACAGAGTATAGTGGAAAGAGCACAGCACTAAGCAGAAGGCCTAGCCTGGGCTTCCAGGCCTTAGCTTCACATGCTCAGGGCTCCTGGGTACCTCATTTCCCCCTCAGTGGCTGTCTAGGCCACTGAGTCAATTTAATTACTAAATGAGGAGGCTGAACTTGATTTTTTTAGGTCTCCCGTACTTTCAACGCTCCAGGGGAATTGGCATTAGTTGCTAACATTACAGAGGAAGAGCATGCAGAAGAAAAGAGACATCAGTGTCAGAGCTTACCCTCATCTGGTGCCATATAACTGTGGTTGACTTTTCCTCCCCCCACGGAGAGCCAATTTTCCTGGGAATAGTGAGGAGCAGTCAGTCTCAGCTTCTTCCCTGGTCAGGAGAGAAAGTTGCCATCTTTTTCCAAGCCAGGTCCCTCCAGGCAGGGATGTGGCTATGGAGAACAGGTGAGACAATATAGAGATGCCACTACATGATTTATTACACAATACCACTTTTGGCCAGAGTTTGTGGGGAAAAAAGTCTGTATTGTTCCTAGTTCTTTTTAGCTTGCAGGTTCAAGTTAACCTATTTAGATATAATTAAAATTGTGTCCCTTATGATTTTACCATTTGTCTTCAACGCTAATCCACTCTATAATCTTCTCCAGACCTTCTCCTAAGCTTCTACCTTCTTTCTTATTTACTTGAATTATGTGTGTCTATTTTCATTTTGCTATCATTGTCATTAAGATGGGGATTTCACAGCCTGGGCAAGCTAGTGCATTGTCAGCTCTTACTGAAATTCTACTTGCTTAAATTCCCCTTGCCTTTTGGCTCACCTCATTTTTTAATCCAAAGGATGCAAATAATTCATCAATTCTTTCCCACTTCACCTCTCTCCCATACATTTTTTGTTTCTCTCTCTCTCTCTCTCTCTC
>PVIY010052089.1:0-15355 GCA_004026745.1 Myrmecophaga tridactyla | reverse complement strand
GGGGTGTCTCGGGGACTTGCCACCTTTTTTTTTTTTTACCATTTCTGCAGCCTCATCCTAGCAAGGTTCGACCCCTGCAAGGGTTCCATTGACACAAGCCACGGTTCCAGACGCAAGCAGAACTTGCCCGCATCCGGAAAGCCCTGCTGATTCTCCTTCCCCCTTGGGCGGCTGAACTCAGGCTTGTTCAGTGTCGCTTCGCGGAGATTCCCAAGGTATTGTGTGGGTGTGTGTGACCCCTTCCCTGCACTGCTCCCCATCTCCTAGAGGCTGAAGACCAGGCCCTCTGCTTGCCGTGTTCTCCCACAGCGCATGGCACCCCGCGCTCATGCAGGGCTTTCTGGAAACACGTGTTGGCTGACCCATGAGGACCCAGGGTTGGGATGGGGTGTGTGTGGGGGCGGGTAATGTGGCAGTAGAATCCCCCTGGGGCTTGTTGAGGTTTCACTCACCGGAGCAGATGATGGCGAGAACCTGGCCATCCTCCTGGGGCTGGATTTTTCGGAAGCATTGCTCCAGGGAGGTGCAGCTGGCATTCTGGATCTCCCATCGAATGGGCAGGGGCCTGGGCTCCCAGCGCGGCCCGTCCACCTCGGCCTTTGGCAGGTGCATCAGGAAGGTGCCACACTGCAGGACTTCACAGAGGAAGTTCCCCAGGTCCCGGGCCCCGTCCGCCTCGGCCTCATAGCTGATGGCGCCGCCCAGACTGCCGCTGTAAAACTCCACCACGCCTGCACAGTGCTGGCCACCGGACCCCGCCACCAGCTGCACCCGGGGAGGAGCTGAGGAAGGAGGGAGAGGGGAAGCCCGGCCTGAGCAAGGAGGGGTCCAGACCTCCTGGGGAACCGGCCGCACTCCTTGCTGCTTGGGCCCAATGTGCAGTGCACCGACGGCCCAGTGCCTGAACTAACTGCCTGGAGAGGTAGTGAGCCTCCCGTCACAGGGAGGTTCCAAATATTGCACGGCACTACGCTTTTGTTGTGGTTCTTACGTCCACGTTGAACTGAGTGTTTCGTGTCCGTATCTGCTAAGGGTGGATGACCCTATCCTCAAGGGGCCTCGGGATCCTTTTACCTGTGGGCTCCGGCGTGGTTGTGGCTGGAGGGCTTGTGGGGGGAGGTGTCGTTCTCGCAGGCTCTGAAATAAGACACTCTGGTGAGGCAGGGGAGAGTGACCCAGTGAGGGAGGAAGGAGGGGGGTGGGGGAGGGAGGGAAGAATCGGGGGGCTGGGAGTGGGGTGGGGGGAGGATGGCCACATTAGCGCCCCACCACCACCACATACTGCCTCTAAGCTCCCTTGTGAGGCTGGCAGCGCCACCCCAGTTTACAGAAAATGGGGGTTCAGAGGGGATGATAAAGTTGGCAATTGTCAGCAAAATCCTGGAGCCTCTTCCATCCTTTCAGACAGATGCCAGCACCCCCTAGGCCCTCCCCTTCCTGTTCCCCCTCCAGTATATCCATCTAGGGACTGGGGCTATTTAAATCGGGGGCCCCGTCCACCTGCCGGCCCAGGCCCTGGCACCCAGGCACCGGGTGTGGGCTGGGGTGGGTACCTGGGTGCCCCCGTGATGTGACTGAAACCCACCTAAGCAGATCAGGCCCAGCGTCGGGCACTGTTCTGTGCTGCTGCTGCAGTTGGCAAAGGACCCTGGCTGTCCGTGGCAGAGGAGCTGGTTGTAGGGTTTGTTGAAATAAAGGATGGGGCCGAGGGACAAGACTTCCCCGCAGTGCAGCTGCTGGCAGAACCTCATGCCTGCCTGGGTGTCCTCCGGACGGCCCAGGATCCTGCCCGGGCTTAAGCCCCAGCTCCGGCTGCACACGGTTCGCCACCGGTGGTCATAGTGGACCTCCAGCTGGCCTTGGCACTGTGAGTTGGAGCCGCTCAGCTTCACCGGAATCTCTGGGGGTGGAGGTAAAGAGGCAGAGGTGGGATGACAGGCAGGGGACCCCATGCCCGGTCCAGTCCTGCTAGCCTTCCTCTCGCCCCACAGGTTACCTCCACTGACCCCAGCCCCCCTGCCTGGAGCCTCGTGCCTTTTGTGAGGTCTGGGGGCACCAAAGGGGCTTCCCAGCGGCAGGCTGGGGCTGCTTGTGACCTGGGCGGTCGGAGGAAGCTGGGGCCAGGGGGCTGGGGTGGGGGGTGTGGTGCCACATTTCAGAACAGAGGGTGACTTAGAGTCACGGTCAAGGGCTTCTCGGCGCCCACTGCCCAGCTGGGTCGCCTGGCCTACTCCACTCCTGGAGAGGTTGCTTCAGTAGGGTCTGAGATGGAGACAGGCAGGAAGAGGCCTGTTCTTTTTCATTTGTTGGTTTTTGTTTTTATTTGGCATGGGCGGGCTCCGGGAATCAAACCCGGGTCTCCAGCATGGCAGGCGAGAACTCTGCCACTGTGCCACCGTGGCCCGCACAGTCCAGGGGTTGTGACAAATATTCACACTCACGGACCCGCCACGGCTGTCTGGATATGGGACTTTTCTGTTACTCTTTGCAGTGAGTCTTCCCCGACGGAGCCCCAGGCAGCCACTGAGCTGTTTTCTGCTACTAGAGATTAGTTTTGCCTGTTCTAGAAGGTCATGTAAATGGAGTCATATAGTATATGCTTTTTTGGGGGGAAGAGGGCGGGTTTGACTTCTTTTGCTCAGCGTGCCTTTGTGGTTCATGTCATCGTGGGTATCAAGTGTTCGTTCCTTTTTATTGCTGGAAATCGGGTCATTTTCGGGATCTCCTGCAATGCATTTACCCATCCACTATTTGGGTGGTTCCCACTTTTTTTGGGGATTATGAATATTCCTGTACAAGCTTCTGTTTCTCTTGGGTAAATACCTAGCAGTGAAACTGCCAGGTCATAGAAACATAGATGGTCTGTGATTTCATAAAGCTCCATGAAGGAAAAAAAAATAAGAATAGCTATTTGTTTGACTTTGCATAAAGAGACTCTGGAAGGTTGTACGAGAAACTAATAAATGTGGTTCATCCTTGGGGCATAGGTGGTGGGGGCAGAGAAGGAAGCGAGACTCTTTCACTGTAGATCTTTTTCTATTTTGCATTTTTGAGCCAGAAAAATGTACTATATATTCAATAAATTAAATTTTTTTTTAAAAAGACCTCCCAAGTGATGCCGAGGTAGACATTGGGAACCAGTATTTGGGCTGCCTTCTCCTTGCCCCAGATGAGGACATTTGGGGTTCAGGGTGCAGGGCTGGGGCTTGCCACGGTCCCCCGAGTAGCTAGTGGTTGAGTGGGGTAATTGCAGTGCCTGAGCTGGGAATATTCTATGGGGTTCTTCCCCCTGCCACACACACACACACACACACACACCCCAAGGTGACTCACTGAGTCTTCACCAGGGAAGACATTCTATCCCCATTTTATAGGTGAGGGAATTGGGGCTTGTGGAGGCTAAGCCAGGGCTCAGAACTACGATGGCAGGGCAGGCTTGACAGGCCTGGTCCTGAGCCCACCAGGTCCTCTGCCCCCTCTCTGGTTGGTCTCGGTGAGACCCTGCAGCCACATTCCCCCCTCGACAGGCTGTTACTGCAGGTAATGCAGAAAAAAGAGAGGCCTGTGGCAAAATGAGTTTGGACACCACCGAGTTATAAAAAAAAAAAAGGTTTGAACAGTTTTCGTCACTGCAGGACTTATCAGGGCATTTACTGGGCTGGTCTACACTGCAGTCTCTAGGGGGAGACACCATGCAGCGTTGCCTCCCTTTTGCCCAGTGTGTTCCGTGGAACCCTGTTTGGGAAACACGGGACCTTCCGTGCACTTAAAATCTGATGCAGTCTCAGCCACACCAGCGTTTGGTCACGGAGCACCTGGCCGGACTGGTTAGGAGGCAGGACTTTGCAGTGTGCATTCAGGGGCTGGGATGTGTCTTGAGTGAGCTATAATCATCATTGCCCTGAGAAACCGGCACTTGCAACGTGCATTATGGCCAACAGGGGGCCTCTACCTGCACAGGGGCGTCTTGAGTGGGGAGCTGGGGGTGAGGTTCTCTCTAGCTGGACCCCCAGCCCTGTCTCCCCTTCCCCAGATCTCCATGTCCCCCTTTCTTACCTGAGCCCCTCTGGCTGGGTCCTCCGAGGCAGGAAGTGACTGCAGAAGGGAGAGAAGTGGGTCAGGAAGTGAAGCCCCCTCCCGCTTCCACTTCCCCGGCTCACACCCACCCACAGCTGCAGCAATGGCCTTTGTGGCTACCCCCTTCACCATCCAGGGGGTCAGGGGCCCAGATTTTCATACTATAGGTTGTAACCCCTAAGCCAGTCATGGAATCCGTGTAGTGGCTTGCAACCAGCAATTAAAAAAAAAAAAACTGAGACAGAATAGAATAGAGAATGTCAGAATGCACCATGCATATTGCAAGGGTCAGAATCGCTTTTTGTGCATGGGGTTGCAATGCAAAAGCGTTGCTTTCGATCAAAACCATTTGAAATCCACAGTTCCAGGCAACTGAATAAGGAGCCCGAGAGGGAAGCCAAGACAACCTTTGCTACTTTCTAAAATTCCCAAGGTAGGATAAGAACGAATGCAATTTATCTTGAATAGCTCCCAGTTTTCCTGTGGAGACAACAGAAGCTCAAAGAGGTGAGGGGCTTGCCCAAGGGTCACAGCCAGTTGACATCGGAGCCAGGGGTCTTTAGGGGACCGGCCTTCCCTCTGGTTTGGTTCCTGCCTGCGCCCGTTTAATAAGAACGTGGTCATTTGAGAAGCTCTGCTTTGGACCAGCGCCATCTGACAGTGGGGCTGGGCACAGAGGCCCCGGCTCAGGGCTCGTGGCCGGCTCACCTGTGGCTGGGGAGAAGGTTTATTTGGGTTGGAGACGGCGTTGAGTAGTGAGCTCATTTAACCTCTGAGCCCACCCTCCGTGTTCGCCACCCAGCTTTATCAGTAACTAAGCAGGTATCTGTCCAGCTCCTGGGACTTCTCATTTGGGAGGGAGCTGGGGGCACACTGCGTCAGGGAGACTTTATGGTAAAAAGTTGCGTTTAAATTGTTAAATTTCGACAAATTGTTGTGGTGTGTCAAAAAAATAAATGTGTTTTAAAAAAGTCCGTTCTCTCTTTTGTTGCTCAGACGTGGCCTCTCTCTCTAAGCCCCCCACCCCATGTGGGATGTGACTTCCAGGATGAGCCAGGACCAGGAATCAAGGGATTGAGAAAGCCTTCTTGTCCAAAAGGGGGAAGAGAGAAATGAGACAAAATAAATTGTCGGTGGCTGAGAGATTTCAAACAGAGTCAAGAGGTTATCTTGGAAGATATTCATATGCATTATATAGATATCCCTTTTTTAGTTTATGGTGTATTGGGGTGGCTGTAGGGAAGTGCCTGAAGCTGCTGAGCTGTGTTCTAGTAGCCTTGACTCTTGAAGATGATTGTATACCTATATAGCTTTTACAGTGTGACTGTGAAAACCTTGTGTCTGATGCTCCTTTTATCCAGGGTATGGACAGATGAGTAAAAAAAATAAGGATAATCAAGAAATAAATAATAGGGGGCATAAGGGGCAAATTAAATTGGGTTGATGGAAATACCAGTGGTCAATGAGAGGGAGGGGTAAGGGGTATGGGATGCATGAGTTTTTTCTTTTTACTTCTTTTCCTGGAGTGATGCAAATGTTCTAAATAATGATCATGGTGATGAATACACAACTATGTGATGATATTGTGAGCCATTGATTGTACACCATTTATGTGTGTGAAGATTAGTCAATACAGATCTTTAATAAATAAATAAATAATAAAATCTGTTCTTTCCCAAGTGCTCTGAAGCTGGTGGTAGAATTTTAAGGAGAGACACATCCCCACCAGCCTGCCTCCCTCTAACAAAGTTCCTTCTAATGACATTCTTACAGCCCTGTGATAACCAGGGAGCGATGGCCAGAGCTCTGGCTTGGGTGGGTTGAGGGTCATCCAGCTGTTAATCATCTGAGCAAGCAGGGCAACCTCAGAAGCACATGGTGTAGGTGCTCAGCTAGCATCGTAAGAGAGGAAGCTGGGGGCCCTTTTCACCCCCCACCCCATCCTCGACCTCTCACCTCACCCCTCTCTGGTCCTAGTTCCTCATCTGCAAGCAGGACACTCCACCTTTAGATAGTCATTCCTTTGGCTAGGCTGTGAGGGCTGGGACAGCTACGGGAGAAGCACCCTCGGTGCTATACAATACAGGATGGGTTTTACAGACAGTGAGGATTTTTTAAACTATGAGTCTGAGTCTTCCTTTGCCATTTTCCACCTGTGTGACCTGGGGAGCAAGTTTCTCAGACCCTCTGAGCCTCGGTTTCCCCCTCTGTAGCCTGGGAACGTGTAGAATGGGACCGGTTTTGCAGTGATGTTGGGAAGGTGAGAAGAAATGGTCTGGTAAAGGATGGAGCCCAGTGTCTCCCTAGCACCTGTTCCATGCTCAGAGCACCGAGCCCAGTGTCTCCCTAGCACGTGTTCCATGCTCCGTTGAGTTGAGGAGCAGGCTGGCATGGGCAGGTGTGAGCAGCATTGGTTCTTGGAAAACCAGATCAGTGGGGGTCACCACGCCCTTTCCCCACTGGAAACCATCATGTTCTCCAAATCGCCGCAGCCTGCATTCATTATCAGGACAGCTACCAGTTATCTGCCACCCGCCGTGCTCTCGGCACTCAGTGGTTTCTTACAGAAATCATCACGAATCTTCCACGAGGCCCCACCACGTGAGTTGAAAGTTTTCGTGGTTTAGGAGACGGGGGAGGGCAGCGCCCTCCAGGCCTGCATGTGAACCCCAAGTCTAATTTCAAAACTCATACTCTCTGCCCTCTGCCCCCCCCCCCATTACTTTTTCAAAGTGTTGAGCTCGGCGGGGGGGGAGGATGCAACGATGAACCCACCCTAGACCCTGACCCTGAGCTGCTCTGGGGGTTGGGACTGAGTCTGACCATCCTTCCAGGTCCCACACAGAACTGGCCGGTTTGGGGGACTGTCCCTGGAACCACTGAATGAGCAGGAGAACTAAGGAACTTTTTTTTTTTAAAATATGAATGACCATCTATTTTTAACACCCGGCAATATTGTCATTCCTTTGTTCTTCCTCACGCAAAAACATTTTTAAATTTGTATTTAGTCACTATCATTGTACACTCTAGGCATTCCTAGATTATACCATCTCAGTCTTAATGTCTGTCTTTCCTTCTGGCTTCATTTGTGCCCCCAGCCCTCCTCCCTCTATCATTCTCACATTCAGCTTCATTCAGTCTCTTTACATTATTGTGCTACAATCAGGTAGTATTGTGTTGTCCATTTCTGAATTTTTACAATCAGTCCTGTTGCACAATCTGTATCCCTTCAACTCCAATTACCCAATTTCTACCCTATTTCTATCTCCTGATGATCTCTGTTGTTAACTGAATTTCTCCAAGTTCATTCATTAATGTTAGTTCATATCAGTAAGACCATACAGTATTTGCCAAGGAACATTTTTAAAAGAATGTGTTCTGTTAAGAAAAAGGGGGTCTGTGTGTGATTGTGAAAACCTTGTGTCTGATGCTCCTTTTATCTAGGGCATGGACAGATACGTAAAAAAAATATATATGAATAAAAAGTAAATAATGGGGGCTAAGAAATAAAATAAATTGGGTAGATGGAAATGCTAGTGGTCAATAAGATGGAGGGATAAGGGGTATGGTATGCATGAATTTTTTCTTTTTCTAGAGTGATGTAAATGTTCTAAAAAATGATCATCGTGATGAATGCACAGCTACGTGATGATACATATGAGCCTTTGATTGTACACCATGTATGGAATGGATGCATGTGAAGATTTGTCAATAAAAATATTTAAAAAAAAAAAAGGAAAAAGGGGGTCTGCCTTCCAGGTCTTCCACCCCCTCCTCTGGGTGCCTGGCTGATCATGCCTCCCGAGAGGACCAGAGATTTATCTCTTTCCCCCTCCCTTCATCCCACTGTGAACACTTCTATTGTTTTCACCCTTTTCCAGGCATTTTGACTCTCAATTCCCAGCAAAACTCTCTGAAGGAGGTACTGTTATTATTATTATTATTATTTTGGCATAGGCAGGCTCCGGGAATTGAACCCGGAGAATTGAACCCGGGTCTCTAGCTCGGCAGGCGAGAATTCTTGCCAGTGAGCCACCGTTGCACTGTCCTAGGCACTGTTATTTTTAACCCCATTTTGTGGATGAGGAAACTGAGACAGGGTAAGCAAATTGCCTGAACTCGTGCTGCTGGTAAGTGGTGGGGCCAGAATTCTAACCTGGCCGTCCAGCCCCAGAACGTGGGTTATGACTCCTGAGCCATGCTACCGTCCTTCCCTTCAGAGAGATGGGCTGCCCTGGGTTTCACCAATCCCTGCGTGTTCCTGGCATGCAATCCCAATGAAAGGGGATGAACTTGTGTTTCTGTTCAGTCGGTAAAACGTGGCCATTTTACCATGAACTTGCTGTGTGACCTTGGCAAGTCACTCAACCTCTCTGGGCTCAGTTGCTACATCTGTGAAATAAGGAAGTTCGATTACCCAATCTCTTTAAACTTTAGTTCTTGGTGTATCTCAACAGCTGGGAGAGGGAGGGCAGCAGCGGCCTGTGGGTGGCAGAGCTGACTTGGAGGCTTCCTGGATATTTGCTTTCCCTGCCTCATCCAGGGGTACATTCCGGTTTTGATAGAACACAACTTCTTTCCATTTTTTCCCAGCCACTTCTTATAGGGTGCAGACCCAATACCTTCCTTCCCCTGAAACCTGTAGGCCCTCCACTGCTCTGGCTTACACCCACCCTGCCCTTTCTAGAATCCCTTGCAACCTGAGCCCGGGGCTCTGAGGCTGCTAAACCCCCAATTGTGTGAACAGAAGCCTCAAGGCTGTGAGACCCTGAGAAAGACGAGGAACACGGAAGCATCAAGCATCGTGACATTTCCTTATCTGCTACACCTCGAGCTAGGAACGAGAATTCTCAGCACCCTTTCAACCTCCCTAAGGGTCTCCACAACTCATCAACCTGACCCCGGAGAAGCCCAGACAGAGCTGAGAGCCGAGAAAAGCCAGTCAGAAGGCATTGCCACTCTCCCCAAACCCCAGCCTCTTCACCTCTGCAAATGGGTTTAATATTTGTGATGGTTGCATCATGGGGAAGATTGGATGAGTTACCCAAAGCAGCCCCGAGGTATTTTACCCTTGTCCCCCAACTTTCCCCTCCTACCCCACCCCCACCCCGCACTTCAGTTCCATGGGCTGTGTCTGGTCATAGACAGGCCACCAGTACCTTCTGATTGCAGAATCCCCTATGTCCCCCACTGCTGCTCTGCGCTGTTCTCTGCCCCAGCTTCAAATACATGAAAGTTTCTGCAGCCAAACATGAGCTTTCACATGAAGCGGGATGTGTCGAGATTATAAATAGCCTCCTGTTCATTCAGCTCAGGATTTGCACCAAATGCGTTTGCCAGAAACTTACGAATGATGTGTGGGTTTTGGAATTGCAATAAAGGATCACGGAGCTGTGTTATAGGTCCCCGATTACAGCTGAGGTGGCATAGGAGGATCCAGGCACGTTTGTACACAGAGGGTCAGACCTGAGCCCAGCAGGCTGGCTTCCGAGCTTGCACACTGACTCCGGGACCCTGCCTGGACCCTTGAACATATTTTGCATTTGCAGCCCTTCCAGGGAATGGAGGAGAGGGCGGCTTAGGATCCAGTGGGATTGGGATCTGAGGGAGGCAGGGACATTCCCAGTGATAATAACAGTGACAGCCAGCATTTATGGAATCCATTCCTCGTTTTTGCCCCCTCAGCCTCACATGCCCAGGCTGTTGCCACTCCAGATTCACAGGCAAGGGAGCCGGTGGACTGATTTAGAGTGGTTTGGAGTTTAGACGTTCTATTTTTTTTTCGTAAACTGTTCTCAGCACCAATATTCCATTAATTTCTCCATTGCCACTGCCATCGATTTGTGCCAAACACTGTATGTCTGACTCCCTTTGGGGGTGGATTCTGGACTTTCCTTCCTTACAGGCTCTGTCTCCACTGGCTGATTCTGGAGATCTGAAAACCCTCCTTTCAAACAAACGGCAAAAAAGATGACAAGATTTGACTTGTCTCTCGGGGAAAAGATGGACAACATGAAGCACACAATTCTAAGAATCATCAGTGACCCAATAGGAGACGAGAAGGGATAAAGGCTAGGAAGAATAGTTGAGGACATAATGGGGTAAAACTTCCCAACCGTTATAAAATACGTAAATATACAAATCAAAGAAGCCCAATGAACCCCAAAGAGAATAGACCCAAAATAGGCCTTCTCCAAGACACATACCAATCACTCTCAAATGTCGAAGGGAAGCAGAAAATCCTGAAAGTGACAAGAGAAAAGCGACTCACCACATACAAGGGAAACCAAATAAGACTGAGCTCGGACTACTCAACAGGCGCCATGAAAGCAAGAAGGCCGTGGTACGAAATATTTAAGATTCTGAAAGAGAAAGACTTCCAGCTAAGAATACTTTATCCAACCCAGTTGACCTTCAAAAGTGAGGCAGAGATTAAAATTTTCACAGACAGACAAGTGCTGAGAAGATTTGTCAACAAGAGATCGGCTCTACGAGAAATATTAAAGGGAGTTTTGTCCGCCAGAAAAAAAAAAGTCAAGGCAAGAGAGGGAAGGCTGGAGGAGGGCACAGAATTGAAGTATACCAGTTACGGTAACTTAAAGGATAAAAAGAGAAAGAAGGAAAAGAATATATAGATCTGACAAATAAAAACCAAAGATTAAGATGGTAGATTCAAGAAATACCTTTACAGTAATAACTTTGAATGTTAATGGACTGAGCTTACCAATGAAAAGATAAATTTTGGCAGAATGGATTAAGGAATATAATCCAGCTATATGCTGTTTACAAGAGACTCATCTTAGACACAAGGATATAAATAGATTGAAACTGAAAGGATGGAAGATGTTCCATGCAAGCTGCAACCAAAGAAAGCAGGAGTCGCTAAACTTCTATCAGACAAAATAGACTTTAAATGTAAAGTCATCATAAGAGACAGAGAAGGGCACTGCATATTAATAAAACGGACAATTGACCTAGAAGAAATAACAACCATAAATGCTTATCCTCCCAATTAAGGAGCTCCAAAGTACGTGAGAAGACATTGGCAAAACTGAAGGGAGCGGTAAACATTTTGACAGTAATAGCAGGAGACCTCAGTACACCACTTTTGTCTGTAGACAGAACAACTAGACAGAAGATCAACAAGGATATAGAAAACTTCTACAATTTGATAAATGGATTAGACCTAACAGACATGTATAGGTCATTATACCCCCAAGCCCCAGGATATACATTCTTCTCTAGTGCTCATGAACCATTCTCCGGGATAGCTCGTACACTGGGGCACCAAACAGATCTTTATAAATTTGAAAAGATTGAAATTATTCAAAGCACTTTCTCTGATCACAGTGGAATGAAGCTGGAAATCAATAACCACCAAAGAACCAGAACTTCCACAAATAGATGGAGATTAAATAACGCACTCTGAGACGGTCAGTGGGACAAAGAAGAAATTGCTAGAGAAATAAGGAAATATCTGGAGATGAATGCAAATGAGAATACGATGTATCAGAAGTTATGGGATGCGGCAGAGGCAGTGCTGAGAGAGCAATGTATTGCCCTAAATACCTATAATAAAAAAAAAGGGAGGGGGGGAAAAAATCAAGGACTTAACCGCTCCCCTGGAGGAAATAGAGAAAGAACAGCAAACTAGCCCCAAGCAAGGAGAAGAAGCGAAATAACAAAGATTAAAGCAGAAGCCCTCTTTTCTGAAACAGCAGTTGTCAGTTGGACCCGCAGTTAACTTGCTCTATCAGGGCATCAAGGGAAGAAAAGACCGTTTAGGGCCAAAATTCTGTTTCTTGGGTAGAATGGGGGTGGGGCTGGGGGCGAAGGAGCGGGTTTAATGTCAGAAGCCATTTTCTGTGCAAAACTCACAGGGAATCGCCCTAGGCTCAAGCTAGGAGAGGCCTGGGAATGGGCTGTCTCATGGAAAGCAGGTTCCTACCTCTAATCTCGCTTACCCCAGGTCTGTTCCAAAGAGCCAGGGAATCCCAAATGGCCTGGCACATCTAATTGAGTTTGCATGAATTTCACTGTGAACTTCACTGCCCTCCTCTTAGGCCAGAGCTCCCATATCACCAAGCTCTTTCACGGCCAGGCGCTCATTCTTTCCACTCGGCAGTCCAATGAAGAGGGGACTCTGCTTGCCCTCATTTTCAGATGAGGAAACTGAGGTTCAGAGAGGCTGAGTGACTTGCCCAATGTCACACAGCTTGCTGCTAGCAGAGTCGGAACAGAAACCCCATGCCCAGTGTCTGGGCAGGGACCTATCAGAGTTTATCACGGGGAGATCCCAGAGCCTCCTCATCCCGCAGTACAGATGGGGGAAACTAAGGCTAAGGAGCAAAGGCCCCTGGTCACCTCCACCCACCACCACAATCACCAGGCTGCCGCCTGGGAGAAGAGTCCTGGGGTCCCTGTGGGAACTGTGAGTCAAGCCCCCAAGGGACATGTAATAATGATGATGATAATGGCAATGGCAGTTATAGAGGAAGTGGTACGGGTTCAGTGTCCTTATCTGCAATGCAAAAAACCAGAAACCAAAAGTCTTTCCGAATGCATTTGGCTGGAGGGTCCCTCTGAGCATGCATTTCACTGCAGAAATGGGGAAGTGGGCAGTGATTGGGGGGCCTCATCTGACCTCTCTGGGGGCTTTATGAACACACGCCTCCCCCCCTCCCCAATACGACCTTTCTAGGATCTGGAAAATTCTGCATTCCCAAACGCTTTTAGCCCGGGGCTTCCAGCGGAGGGTCTGTGGCTTGAGAACTGTCGGCTTTGTCCTCTGCTCCGCCTCTGGCCACATCCTTTTCCTAGCTTCCATGGCCAGCTCCCTCCCGGCCAGCCTGGGCTATGCCTCCCCAGCTCCCCGTGACGAGCTTTAAGGATTTGCTCAGATCTGACTATCTCGTGAGTCCCACGGACGCCTTCCCAGGTCACATTTCAGCACCCTTGCCCTCAGTGCTCCCAATCCCCGATGACCCTGCCTCTTCGATCTCCGCACCCACCACCCCCCCGAGACCTTGGGGTATCTGTGCCCTCCCTTGGTCTGTCTTTCCCCATCACTCCTCAGACCCACCAGGCTGGGAATTGGGGCTGATTTATTCACTGCTCTGTCCCCAGGGCTAATGCCCGGTACAAGATGGCTGCTCAATATTCACTGTCTGAATGAATGAATGAGATTTGATCTTTGCGATTGCCCACTGAGGTGGGAGCTGCTGCTGTCCCCATTCTGTAGACAAGAAGGCTGAGACTCCAAAGGACAAGGTGACCACCCCAAGATCTTGTCACTTGTGAGCAGCTGAGTAGGAGTCACACCTAGGCCCCCCCCCCACACACACAGGGCCGTCCGTACACACGCGGTTACATGCACATGCACACACCGAGACCGCATACACACATGCACATGTGTGTGCACACAGCACACTCACACAACATATGCACGCACGCGCACACAGAGGTGATGCTCAATTTTGGCAGGTCAAGTTGAAGTCCCTCCCTAGAAGCAGGGGCTGACTGCTGGGGGGAAACCCTGGAGCCAGCCAAGGGACAGGGCCAGTCCTTCCATCTCCAGGTCCCCCTGTGGCCTGCTCGCTCCCCTGCCCTGCTGTAGCTCCCCAGCTCCTCTTGGCCTGACCTGCCTCACTGCCTGTGCTGTTGCTGTTCCCGCTTCCCTCTTTTCTCTGCCTGGCTGGCTCCTTCCAGCAGCTGGGGGTCAGAGGAAGGGCCCCACCTCTGAGCAGCCCTCCCTGCTTGCCCAGTCTCAGGACTGTTCTCCTAGAGCCCACAGTCATTTCATCTCAGCCGTTTCACTCCTTGCACTCATCTCAACATTTCAACGCCTGTAAATATTTTAGGGGCTTGTTTACTTGTGTTCTGTAAGGGTCTCCTCTGTTACTCTGTCAGACCCACTGGGCAGAGACTTCTTTCCCCCGTGCTTTGCACAGAACTGGGCAGGCCGTAGACAATAAATATTTGTAGATGAATAAATGAGCGAGTGGCTCGCCCTGTGCACAAGGACTGGGGGAAGAGAGCAATGGGTGGCCTTGTTTCTTGCTGGCCCAGGTTTTAATGATAATAAATACATTAATAATAGAAATCATAAAATACTAATGTAATAACAATCATTATAATGAACACTTACTATATTAGGTGCCAGAAGTCATGCTAAAAGCTCTACATGTGTCGATGCATTTGATCTCCATAAACTTCTATGAAACAGGTAGTATTTTATTCCCATTTTGCAGATGAGAAAACCGAGGCAGAATGCATCCAGGGTCACCCAACTGGAAAGCGGCAGAGCCGGGATTCTCCCTGCAGAGCCTATGACCTTCCACGCTCCAGTGCTGGCTTCAGGAGTCTCAGGGGCCAGGCCTAACCAGCAGGCAGAGGCGCCTCCCTACCTCACACCCCTGACCGGGCGAAGGCGAGAAGAGGGGGCTAAAGACAGCCACAGAGGGGGCAGCTCTAGGAAGACCCAGCCTGTCTCTAACTCCCAGAAGGCTTTGCTATGTCTCAGGGGGCCCAAAACTGCACAAGCCCTGGGCCCAGCCCGATGGCTGAGCTGGAGGCTGCAGTGCCCCCAGAGACCCAGCTGCAAGGTGCGTCTTCTTGGAAGTGGCTTGAGGGGTGCCAGTGCTGTCTGTACCCCGAGCTCCAGCTGCGGCCTTTGGCACCCCTGGCCCTTGGGTGCTGCATGTCTGATGGTGGCGATTGTCCTGCGGCCGTTTTCCATGCAGGAGTGACTATGGCATGTCCCTTCTCTGAGCTACACTAGCTAGGGTCTCCAGCTGGGAAGGCAGCTGTGCCTCGAGCTGGGAAGGCAGCTGTACACTTGTCAAGGATCAGCCCTGGGTGGGCCTGGGAGGGGGCCCCAGGCGGTCGGGGGTGAGGGACATGTACTGGGCTGGCTCTGCTGCTCACCAGCTGCTCTGCCAGGGAGCTCCCTCTAGACTTTGCTGTGCCTCGGTTTCCCCTTCTGTGAAATGGGGGCAATGGAACCACTACTTCGTTGGGGGGGGGGTTGTGAAGATGAGAGACAAAAATGGCTTTAGAAGTATTTTGTAAGCTGCGACTCCTCGGGCAGCTGGAATCTTAGCAATTCACACCCATTCACACACACACGTGCGCGCACGCACATACATGCCCAGCCAGGCCCATGGGCTCCCAGGATGGTCTCATCTGGAGATCAAAGTCTCCTGCCAGGCCCAGGGACCCCCAGGGCCAACGAGGCCATAGCAGGTACTTTACGGGGTAGTGAGAGCCAGCCAGGGGG
>PVIY010052088.1:0-15356 GCA_004026745.1 Myrmecophaga tridactyla | reverse complement strand
CAAGGGGTTTGGGGGCTCCTGAACTTATGCTGGAAAGAATGGGGACTCCCTGTGGAGAGGGGGTTAGGGGAGAGAACTCTGAGATGATTTCCAGGATGGGAGGGAGGTCTGGTGAGGAGGGTGGGGGTGGGGGCTCAATGAGAGGTGGAGGGAGAGGTCATTGAGAGAATGGGAGCTCTGAGAGGGAAGGGGTCTCAACCAAGGGGTCTTTGGTTTAAGGGTGTGTGGGGAGAGGTGTCTTTTGGAGACTAGGCTCGGGGACATCTGCCAGGGCCCATCCTTTGGACGAGAAGGTGCTCTATGCACTTAGGCTCTGGGACTTCTTGGGAAAGGTCAACAGAGACCCTGCCCAGGTGAGTGGGGCAGGGCTGGGCGTCCCCTGTCCTGGTCAGTTCTTTTCAGAGTTTGGGGTCCTGCCAATCGACAGTCCCTCACCCTATCCCAGAATCCATCAATGCAACGTGATTCCAGGATATTTGTGTTATTTCTCAAAACAGTCCTTGAAGTAGAGAAAGATATTGACCTCATTGCGGATGAGAAGCCGGGTTCAGAGACATGGAGTAAGTAACTTGTCCAAGATGACATGAGAAGCGGCACAAGAGGGCTGGCCCAGGGTCTGACTCTAAACCCTTGCTCTTTCATAACAATTTAAAGGGAAAATAGTCTGCTTGTAAAAGTCATCCAAAAATCAATCCACTCTATAACAACATTTTTAAATGACAGAAATAATACCAAATAATTATATGGCACTTACTATGTACCAGGCACTGCTCTAAACACTACGTGCTTTAGCTCATTTGATCTCCACAATGATCCTTATGAGATTTTATTATAACTATTATTATTATCCCATTTTACAGAACTTGAAATGCAGACAGGTCATTTGCAAAGACCATTCAGCAAATAGTGGCACTGAAATTCAAACCAAGCTGGTTCTCCAGGCTGCTATTCACTGTAGGTAAAAGTGAAAGCTGGGTGCACCAGTGATTCATTGGTAGAATGCTTACCTGTCGTGTGGCCCAGGTTCAATTCCTGGCCCATGCACCAATTAAAAAAAAAAAAGTGAAAGCCCATCCACATCCTTGGTTAAAACCCACGTGTCAAAAAATCATTGGTCCCCAACCAGGTTGAAGATAAGAATCACCTGGAGAGCTTCAAAAAATGCTGATGCTCAAGTCTATACCTAAAGACTGATTTTATTGGTCATGGGACCTGGGCAATTGGGATTTTTCAAAGCTCCCCAGGTGGTGATATTGTGCAGCCGAAGTTGAATACCTCTAATCTAGCTGCGGTGCTGTGTGTTTGCACCCAAGCAGCCACATGTGCTCACTTACCTGTAAAGTGTTGTCCTGAGTGTGGGGACACTTGAGTGTCCCTGAGTGTATGAAACGTGCTTGTGTGTACACCATGGTGTTTTTCCATTAGTGTTTTTCACTCTGAATGGTTGTGAATTATGATTGGTGTTTGGGATGTGACTGGGTTCTCCCAGAGACCACCAAGCTCCGGGCACTGACCCAAGCACTCGGGGATACAATAGTGAACAAGACAGGCGGGGTTCCTGCCTTCGAGTGTGTAGTGTGATAAAGGTGGCAAATTTGAGTGACTTCCTCTAAATGGCAGGGGTTTGGAGACTGTTGGCAGAGGAGAGAATGGCTGGTTGGGAGAGTTTTTAGCAAGGTGAGAGACTTGCTGTGTAACTGTGCAGATGCATTTGAGAAACGTAGACGGGATGTGTTTCTGGGATTGAACAAGTATGGCTGATTGTGTGGTATGTGTGTAAAGTTGTGCATGATCTGAGCCTGTAAAAATGTGGGCCACAGTGTGTGTGTGGAGGTGATGGGGGAGGGCTATGGGCAAGGTAGATAGCAGTCCAGAACAGCACACAGGCACCACACACACACACACACACACACACACACAACCAATTGTGGGGAGGAAGCTGGGTTTCAGCCCAAGGCCCTGGTTCCAGGGCCAGGCAAACTCTGCTTTGGGTATGTGGGGGAGGCACAGCTGGGGCTAGAAACTCAAGAGTGGGAAGGAGGGAGACAGGCAGGAAGGAAGGGGACTACATCCTTGATCTCCAGTCTACCTCAGCAGTTCCCAACTCGGTGCTCGGGGTGTCTTCGTGTGTCTGAGTCTCCAGGTCCCTGCATCTCCAGGTCTCCCTGTCTCTGATGTACAGATCTTGGCATCTATGTTTTTCACCTCTGGGTCGCTGAGGCTGATCACATGACTCTGGGTCACTGCCCCTCCAGCCTCCATGTCTCTCTCTGTCTCCTTTCATGTCTCCCTGTCTCTGCGGCGTCTGTCTCTATGTCCTTCCCTGTCCTTGCAGGTTGGGGGAAGGGACTCAGTGCTCAGGGAGCAGGTGTCGGCTCACTCAGGCAGCAGG
This sequence comes from Myrmecophaga tridactyla, assembly GCA_004026745.1. Lineage (NCBI taxonomy): Eukaryota > Metazoa > Chordata > Mammalia > Pilosa > Myrmecophagidae > Myrmecophaga > Myrmecophaga tridactyla. Next base: position 12,964 of record PVIY010052088.1, on the reverse strand, counting down.
GAGTGAAGCCGAGGAGGGCATGGAGCCAGCAGTCCCTGGACACACAGCCACACTCCAGGACACATACTCGGGGCACTCACAGGAACACACAGCGCCATCCGTGGAGAGGCGGGCTTCCGAGGACATTCACGGAGACATACACAGAGGTACACAATTCAACACAGAACCACACCCAGAAATGCACAAAGATGGCGATGGCCTGTCAGACACACAGGGTCATGTGCAAATACCAATACCAAGGAATCACATACACACACAGACATACGCTCAGCTACAAAGGCACATGCACAAGTACCCATCCCGATCTGGGCACAGACACATTCAGGGCTCTCATCCAGAGCAAAACCCAGGGCTGAGGGCACACACGCTAGGGAACACAGACAGACACGCACCTTTAGGTGCACATGCACAAAGAGAGCAGACTCCAGTACACACTCGAACACAGATATCCCAAGGCACTCAGTTACACCGAGGCAATCACACTCAGAGGTACCCACGTTCAGGGATACGGAGGCAAATGAGCCCAGACTGGCACATACCCTCAAGGACAATCAGAGCCAGACAGAAGCACAACAGGCACACTGAGGGACACGCCCTGACACAGGGAGAACATCCTCAGGTACACACACCCCTCTCGGGAACACCTGGGGACACGCCTACAGGCGGCCGGGGAGGAGGGGCAGGGGCAGGATGGCCCCAGGGCACCTGGCGCCCACGGCGCGCCCCTGGGCGCCCCCGCGGCCCGAGTGAGCGTGCGTGCCCGCCCGCGCGCGCCGCCACCTGTGGGAGGAGAGGTGCGCACTGCGCCCGGGGCTGCCCGGCTGGCGCGGCGCGGGGGGAGCGGTTGCCATGGCGCGCGGAGCGCGGCCGCATACTAATGGCGCGGCCACGGGCGCTGCCCCCCACCGCTGCCCCCCTGCCGGCCGGGCACCCTGCTCCCATTCCTCCCTCCAGCTCCTCTGAAGTCAGCCCGGCCCGCGGTCTCGCTCCGCGCGCCCCACTCAGAGGCTCTTTCGTGGGGCCTGGGGAGCGGCCCGGGAGGCGGGGCGGGGCTGCAGGACCCTCGCCTCCCCCTCGCCTCCCCTCGCCTCCCCCTCGCCTCCCCCTCGCCTCCCCACTCGCCCCCGAAGAGGCCCAAGCCGGGAAGAAGGCGGCTCTGGGTCCCGGGCGGAGAGGACCGCCCGGGGCGCGGCGGGGGCTGCCTGGCCTGGGCGTGGGCACCCAGCGGGTACGGCAGCTGGGAGCGCAGGTGCTGCCTTGGAAATGGGGGTGGCTATCCTGTGAGGGCGCGGGAGGGGAGAAAGAAAAGGGGAACTTAACCCTTTGATTACCAGAGGGCCCTTCAGGCTTTTTTTCTTTGAGGGGGGCGGACTTGATAAATCGCCAATATCATCTGCCCCCCCTCCAGTTCCAGCTTGACCTAGCTGGAGGAGGGGGTACAGTTACCATCATCGCAGCTGGCTCCCCCTCAGCCTCCTCACTCCAGTCCTGCCCTAGTCTGACTAGTGAGGTGGGAGGGGTAGAGAAGTGCACTGAGCACTGGGGGAAGGGGGAGTGGCACCTGAAGGGTTAACACCTCCCCACACCTTGAGCCGAGTCCCAGAGACCCCCCTTTCAGGGTGCCCTGACCCGCACACCCTCTCAACCTGCTGCGTTAATTGGCATGGAGGGGTGTGGTGGTACCCTGGGGTGGAGGAAGCCATTAGAGGGTTTGCAGGTAAAGGATGTGGGAGGGGGGCCTAATGGGGGGGGGGTGCCAGGCGGTTGCCTAGCAACCCCACAGCTGTCTGTTGACCTAGAAGAAGCTGCGCCGTCTTGACACAGCTGGTGTTTACATGTAACCGAGGCTCTGGCTTAGCGCTTGCTTGGAGGAAAGCTGAGGCAAGGCCCTGGTGGCAGCCTGGTCCGGGCCCCCGGCTGTCGTGGGCTTGGTGCCTGCCTGCCCTCTTTGCTTCAGCTCCCACCTCAAGTCCAACAGAGAGAGAGTGGGAGGGCAGATCTCAGGGCTGAAGGCGTTGGGGCTGCGGGAAGTGGACACACACACACACACACACACACACAGTCTGAGGCTTTCAACACAGTAACGTGGGAGGCTAAGAAAAGGTGCCAGAGGGGTAAGAGAGGTGGGGGTAAGGACAGGGAGGGGAGTGTCCAGTCTGCACACAGATTCCAACCCACACTCAAACCTCCAGCATATACAGGGACACATGGACACACACAGAGTCACAAAATCAAACTGTCAGGCACACACACGGCACAGAGACGTCCACAGACATAATGACATCTAGACAGACAGACATACACACAGTAACCCAGTGACTGAAACACTGACACACAGATATCTCGATATAGAGGACACATAAGCCCTGACTACCTGTCAGGTAAACACACACACAGCACATGGATGGACACACAAAAGGAAAACCCCACACATTAATACCAGCAACCGGTAACTCTGGCGTAAACACAGCTAGTGTTTGTGGGCCTGTGTTGTGAGAGGCAACGTCTCAAACCCACATCCAGAGTCACCCATTTGGACACACATGAACACAGAGAAACACACAATGCCAGTGTACCAAATTTTATTTGATTGCCTGCAATGCACAAGGCAGGCCAGCTGTTGCTGACACAGACAGAGACGTACCCAAGAGCCCACTGTCTGAAAAGGCACAGCTCCCTAACGGACCAGGGACCCTAACATATCCCCCCCGCACCCACAGAAGTGCCATAGTGCAAACACGTGCTGGTCATGCTGGCCCAGGGTGCGGGCAGAACCAAGATTCCTCCCTGCCTTGGGATCAAAGGGCCCTAGTGGTCCCAGGACCAGGGCCAGATGCACTCTATGGCCTGGGCTGCGCCACTAACCCACAGCACTAAGGAGGCGACAACGCCAGCTCTGTCCCTGGAAGCCCCCAGACGAAAGGGGAAAATACAGCCCAAGACATAGCCCACCCTCAGGAGCCCCCTTTCTAAAGGAGGAGAGAATGGCTGTGTCCTCTGGAGTCCCTGGACTGACAGAGGAGGCACAGTCCTGCCCAGGTGAGCCTCAGTCTGATGAAGGCCATGTCTCCTCTTAGGCAGCTCTGGACACCACAGGCACACAGACACATGTCCACAAGCTAGCATGGGGTAGCTCCTGGTGGGTTCCTGAGGGCTTCCTGAAAGAGGTGAGCAGGGCGCCTCCCTTTAGAGCCCAAGGGAAGAGGAGTATGCCCTAAGGAGGGCCTCCTTTTCTTCCCCCATACCCCGCCCCCTCATCCAGCAGTTCTTCCTCCCCCAGGGCCCAAGGGGCCGGCTGGGGCCCCACAGTCCCATCAGCCCAAGCAGTGAGCAGAAGGAGGAGAGCGGATATTTTTAGCTTCTCTGCCACTGACATTTCACAGCAGGCGACCTGGGGTGAAGCTGAGTGAGTGCTGAAGGCTGGGAGAAGCCGACAGCGCCTTCCTGCCCCCATGCACATGCACACATAACTGTGCACGCACACAGCCATGTCCCCTAACACACGAGTGGCACAGTCTCAGGTACGCAGTCACACACCTAGACACAGGCACCTGTGCACACACTTGCTGCATGTACCAGTTATGCCTGAAACCTCACACACCTGGACACGTGAAATATTCATCTATTCACATCCACCCACCAGCATTCACAATTTGAACATATAACACACTCCACACTACCGGGCAAGCATGCACACATTCATTCATCATCATTCAAGAAATATATATTCAGCCCCTACTATGTGTTGGGCACTAGTCTGGTTACTAGGGAGACTGAGCACAAAATAGACAAAAATCCCAGCCCTCAAGGAACTTCCATTCAAGTGGGGGGAGTTAGACAATAAGCACAAAATAAAGAAAGTTTCAAGAATCAAATACAACACAATCACATGAGTGAACTCTCTCTAACATTCACTGGCCCGCAGATTTTTTTACACACAGCTGCACACACAACTCAGTCAAGTCTCAGGCAACTCCACATATGTACCTCAAAACAATCACAGATGTAAGTGCACACAGCTGCACACACATGAGCAATTACACACTTCACATATAGATATGCATGCAATTCAAACACGTGATGACGCACGTACACACGAATCCAGCTCCCCCTCCACCTTAGCACACCTCTGCAATTTACCTGTCTGCATCGAGAGAACTCAGCCTCCCCAAGAGTATGTAAGTGCAGGTTCGCACAACCCCACCCTACACAGACACACACAACCATCCCCTCAGGGTGAAATTTCTCTCCACCTATCACAGACACATACACACATTCCCACAGCCTCCCTTGGTGCAGTGTCACCCACATCCCCCAACCTGTTTGCCACGTGTTCATAGGTGTACACACACAACCCTAGCACCTTCACAAGTTCTCGTACACACCCAAATTCCATGCCCCAGAGAGGCCACACACCCTAAGTCAACACATATCCAGGTTCACACGCACCTCCCCAGCCCACAGGCCCCTCCCTCCTCCTCACCTGGGGTGAGTGTGTTCACTTCACCCCACAGGTGCACCCAGAATCCTGCCCCAAGATTCCAACCCTGCCCCTGAGCTTGGTGGCTAGGCCCAGGCCCTAGAAAAGCCTTGGGGCACCCCAAGGGGTAAGGCCCCTTCTGAGCTCAGAGTTAGAGGTGAAGGAGGGTCCTTGCTTCTTAGCTCTGCACCTGCTCCCTCCCTTTCCTCTCCTCCCCTCCTTCCTCTCCTTTTGGGTCCTTTTCCTTTATTTCTCCATCTCCCCATTCCACCCCCCACTCCCACCTCCCTAGCATCCCTTGGCCCAGAACAAAGCCCTCCTCTTCTCTTCTGGGTACTGCTGCCCTAGAGGATATTGGAGCCCTGTGACAGACAAACCAACAGGCAACTACTTGAGACCAAGTTAAAAAAAAAAACAAAAAAAAACGCAAGAAGTTATTTTCATATCCTGAAGACCTGGGAGAGAGAAAGAGCTTAACCGGTCAAGGGAAGGATAAAACTGACCGACCCACAGACCCCCTGTGTACAATGGACAGAGCGGGGAGAAAGACCCTTGGCTCTGCTGGGTGACCTTGAGTCAGCTGCTGCCCCTCTCTGGGCCTCTTCTGCCTCTGTATAAAGAGGGAGTTGCTGGGGGTGATTTCTAAGCAAAGGGATTCTCCGTGACACTGCAGCAGTTGTACCAACAGGGAGAGTTGCTGAGAGCTTTGGGAGCATGGTTAGAGCAATCGAGGCCCCCTCCCAGAAAGCTTTCCCCTTCCTGAGCCTCCTCCCACTTCCCAAGCCCAGGCTCTAGTCTAGGTTGAAGCACCAGAGGCCAACAGCACCCCTTGTCCCCCAACACAAATAAACGGATATGTTCCCCCAGCCTCAGGACCTCGGTTTTCCTGCTTGTGCATTTAGGAGCTCACTTTCAGGCTCTGTGCCGATGAGCCAGTCTACGTGTGCACTGTCTGTCTGTCTGTCTGTCTGTCTGCCAGCAGCTTCCAGGCGCCAGGAGGGGAGGCAGCAGTGGGGGAGGTGGGGGCAGGGAAGAAGGCAGCGTTGACAAGTTCCAATGTCTGGCTTTCCCTCCTGGAAACCCCGAGCTGGGGCTGCTCCCCCCCTTCCCTTCCTGTCTCTCTCGCTCAAGCACGTCCCCTCTAAGAGCCCCTCTCCACAGACACCCCCAGTGGAACCAAGCCCAGATTTGCTGCCAAGAAGGCCGACATTTCTTAGACTTGCCACGTTAAAGGGGCCTGCACAGGCACGCACTCAAATCCCCCTCCACGTCCTCCTCCTATGCACAAGCAGACGACCCGAACGCACAAAGACGCAGTTGGACACAGTGGCCACCTGTGCACACAGGAGGTAGCACATGGAGCGCATCTGACCCCTGGCTCACAGACAAGTACAAGCACAGCCGTGTGTACCCTCCCCCTTCCCACACTCAGCTTACCACAGCCCTAGAAGCAGGCACAGTCTCCAGCATGCAGTGTTCACAGACACACACAAACATAGTCACACGCGGGGCCTTGCCGTACAGAGAAGCAAGTGCAAACCCATTGCATAGTTTTTCCTTGCACAGCATAACCACCACCACCATCAGCATTGTGACCAACACGCACACTCCCCACCCCATAGAGATGCAACATGGGAACACAGTGTCCCACCTGTCCCCTAGCACGCACAGTCAAGCATACGCAGTCACAACCAGTGTTCCCCTGCATCACCACAGCTAACCACACTTACAAAGTCCCTGGGTACAGCCACACAGCGTGCCACCCCCTAGACATTTGGACTAGCTCTCATGGTTACACAATGTCTTCCCAGCCACACGCAGCACTCCCTCATGCCCATGCCATCATTGTCCCTTGTGTGCACAGACAGCTCAAGCTCACAGTTAGATCAGTGTCCTCCGGTACACAATAACAAATTCACAGGGGGCCCCTGACACACACAGATGTCCACACGCTGCTGCTTTTGTGCACACACGGGTTCCACATCACTGACAGTCTGCGTCCATGTGCACACACTGCTAAACACAGCGCCACTCTGTACAAAGGCACATGTTCAAACACAGGTCACACACAGCTTTCCCTTGTGCTTACACAAACACACAGTGCCCCTGTCTATCCACGAGCCTGCACAAACTCACACACACACAGCATCACCTGTGCACACCGAAGCACATTTACACTCACAAGTCACTCCCAACATGCTCCCTCATGCATCCCCTCGTGTATGCACGCTCCGACAGACAGACCCAGCTATCCGAACAGCACATAAGGACAGACGGTCTCCTGGCCCCCAGCCCCAGCCTCCAGCCTCCCTCCCCCGGCAGGTGAGGGTGTGAGGAAGGACTGAGAGGCTGGGGGCTGGCTCAGCCCTTGTTCCCTCCCTCCACCGGCTGGCTCTCTCCCTCCTGTCTGGCAGAGTCAGGCAACCCAGTCCCGGCTCCGGCAGCCCTGGCTGCTCTGGGCAAACTCTCGGCGGGTTGGTCTCAGCTGATGCTGCAGCAGTAGCAGCAGCAGCAGCAGCAACAGCAGCAGGAGCGAGAAGGCTGCAGGCGGCTGCCAACGTGGCAGACGGCGGGCAGGGCGGCAGGAAGGAAGCTGGGCCCATTTTGCGCCCACTCACTGGGGGAGACAAAACCAAGGGGGGCTGGATGAGCAAGAGAGGCAGCTGGGCATGGGGACCTCATGCCCAGCCTGGGCTCTGGGCCCATCTTGGCCCCAGGCTCGCTGGGTGATTTTGGGCAACTTGCTCCCCTTCTCTGGTCCTTTTTCCTCCTTCAGCAAATGAGCAGTCTAGACTAGTCACTTCTTCCAGCCCCCAAACCTTATATCCAATTCAGTGCAGGGAACTAATAGGAAGGAGAGCTGGGTTCACGCTGTGGCCTTGGGCTAGTCCCTCTCAGAGTCTCAATCTTTCAGCCCAGCAATAAAAATTCCTCACATCTGTACAGCTGCTACCATTGACAAAACGCTTTCACTTTACAAGGGTAGCGCCATTTTACAGCTAAGAAAGCAAGGTTTAGAGAGGTCGAATGATGCACTCAAGCTTACCCTGCCTTGAGTGGCAGAGCTAGGACAGGAGCTCAGTGCTTCTGATTTAGTCTCTAAAATCAGTGCTGCCTCCCTCTTCTTCTAGTCATCCCAAGTTCCCACTGGTGCACACACTGCCCCTCAGAGACACACTGCCCCACCCCCAGCCCAGGGCCCCACTAGAGCCACCTGGTTCCGCCCTGGGGAGTCAGGGTGCAAAGGCCAGACAGGCCTCCCACCAGCATTCCAGCTGCCACTGGGAACACAGCTGTCAGCAGGGCAGACAGAGCCAAAAGCCAACTTCCAAGCAGGCCCACATAATTGGTACATTGTCAGCTCAAAAAACAGAGCTGCTGTGGGATCCTGGGCAAGCCGCAGACCTCTCTGGGCCTCAGTTTCTTCATCTGGGTGTAGAATCAGTGGATTGGACCAGATGAATTCCAAGGGCCCTTGCAGCTTGGACCGTTGCCTGGAGAATGACAAGGGAAAACACTGTGGGGAGAGACAGCTGAATCGAGGTCCCCAGCCAGCCATGGGTGTGTCTCGGGTGGCTGGGACCAGGGAATCTGACCTCTCCCTCACCTGTAAGCTGGAGTCACATTCGGGTCCCCTCTGGGGCTCTGCATAGAGAGGGGCTTGAGGAGTGTCAGCAGAATGGATGAATGGACAGACACATGGACAAAGGTATGAAGGGGCTTAGCACCCGCAGAGGAGTAAAGAGGACAAGAGGACAAAAGGCAGAGAGATCCCTGACAAACCTTTGTTTATTTGACAATTCCTGACTCTGCCCAGTCCTGAGCTGTGCACAAGGAATCCACCCCTGCCCTGTAGTCTGTAGGGAGGACAAATGTGGGACTGACAGTTCAGGAGACAATAAATGCCATCGGGTCAGTCCTGGGGGACTGTGGAGAAGACATTCAGCTGGTTTGTGGGGGTGAAGAAAGGCTTCTTGGAGGAGGTGCCACAGGCATCGAGTTCCATCTTGTAGAATGAATTAGAGTTAACTTGGTGATATGTGTATGCCCATGTGTGCGTTTGTGTGCAATTATTAACCCCATTTTACAGATGAGGAAATCAATACTCAGAGGCAGAGAGACAGAGCCAGGCCTTGCACCCAGGGCTGCCTAGCTTCAAAGCCAGTGCTTTTTGTGCTAAGCCACGCTGCCTCCCAGAGGAGTGAATTGCTAATGGTGGCATTTCAGATGTAGTGACAGTGAACTGGGGAAGAGGTTCTGGACAGATGGTTCCCAATCGGGCCCCTGCCTTGGGTTAGCAGAGCAGAGGGTTGTCAGGGCAGGCGAAGCGCCCCCCCCCACCCCCATTCTGCCCACACATTCTGTGCGGGAGGCAGGCTGGTCCCCTCCTCAACTCCTCTCCCCCTCCCCCTCCAGCTCTTTGGCCCTGCCTGAGCGACCTGCATGAGCTCAGCTTCCCAGCAGTCCTGCGGAGGAGTGAGCCCAGGCAGAGGCTGCCTCTGCCCTCTCACCGCTTGGCAGTGCCAAGGGAGGCGGGGCCCCGGAAGGGTGGGAGAACCTCCCAGTCTCCAGGCCTCCCTCCTGTCCCCCAACTCGGGTGCCCCTGGGGTTTGCTGCAGAGGCCCAGGCTGGCACGGGGTGGTGTGGGGCTGGGGCACGCTGGTCAGGCCCGTCCCCCTTGCCGCAGCCTTGTTGAGCTGCCATTAACAAGTGGCCGGAGGTTGCCGTGTCTCCATGGAGACCAGACAGTCAGTGCGGCTCCGGGGTGAGGGCCGTGATTAGTGAGTGTCAGCTTTGCCAGCCCTGCTCTTCCCACCACCCGCCCGCCGCTGGGCTCGGAGACAGCAGGCCTGGTGGGGGAAGCATGGACTGGGGAGGGGGCTCGGGGCCTCGCAGGCAGCGTGGGCACCCAGGCCCAGACCCGGGTGCCAGGATCTTTATCTCCCCCAGTGACTCTTCAATCCCCACTCCTCTAGTCACCCTCACTCCCCTAGATCCTGCCTTCCCTCCCCAATCCATCTTCCACGTGGCCACCAGGGTGAGATTTCTAAAGCACAAGCTGAATCCCAACACTGCCTCCCTTAATAACTTTCCATGGCTCCCTAACCCCACGAGACTAAGTGCCGGGTTTCCTTGGCAAGACATTCAAGGCCTTCATTCATTCGTTCACTCATTCATACAACAAATCTTTTTGAGCACCTACTATGTGCCAGGGAGCCTACCAGGGCTACGTGGCCAATAAAACAAGTAAGATCCCTGCCTTCATGGAACTTCCAATCTAGTGAGAAATATGCGCTGGAAATAAATATAGGATCAACAAGTACGTGATTACAATCATGAGGAGGGTGGGGAAGGAATGAAGAGGGTAGATTGGTAGAGAATAATTCTGTGGGTTGGGGGGGTGCAATTCTGTGGGTTGTCAGAGGAAGAGAAGAGCATTTCAGATGTGGGGACAGACGGTGCCAGGGCCCCAATCTCACGCTATGGAGAGGCTCTGCCCTCTTACTACCCAGCCCCTCCATCCCCTTTCCCCCTGATGCCCACCCCTGTATTTCCTTTTGGTTAAAAGCACCAGGGCTTATGCAAGTGAGAAACCTCTGAGTCATTGGCCTCTCTGTTCCTTTTATGCTCAGCTCTCTTCGATCCTGAGTCCCTTCAGTTCTACCACTATCTCTGTCCTCACTGCCACCTCAGACCCCATCCTTTTCACTCACGTTCTGGCACCAGCCCCTGAACTGACCTATCCATTCGTTCATTGGTGCATTCAGTCACCTGATCCTGGGTTGAGCTTCCCCGACGTGCCAGGCACTATACACGGCCTTGTCAAGACAGCAGTGAGCAGGAGCACGCAGTCCCTGCCCAGAGTCCAGTTGGGGAGACAGACCAGGACAGAGGAGGACAAGGGAACCTCATCTGACCTGGAGGGTTTAGGAGGGCTTCCAGGAGGAAGTGCTAGCTAAACAAAGACCTGAAGGAGGACAAGGAGTTGGCCAGGCTAACGGAGGGGGAAGGTGTTCCAAGCAGAGGAAAGAGCACGTGGGAGAGCTGGAGGTAAGAGAGGTCACAGCCTAATCCGGAGGCCAGGAGAGGCCACTAGGGTCTGTTAACCCACTGGGGAGCACGATCAATCTGTAACTTGACATCCGGTCTCTCCCCTTCCTGTTCACTCCAGCTAGAACCGTCTTTCTAAAATAGGCATAATTATGTCCCCTCCCAGCGCTTAAAATCCTGCTCTGTCTCCCCAGGCATTTAAAGTCCAAACTCGATAGCAAGGCACTCAAGGCCCTTAAAACATCCTTTCCAGCCTCATTTCCTAGCAGTCCTCCCAGCTGACCCTGTGTTCAGCTGCACCCAGACAGATCGTATCCTTCCAGTCTCTGGGCCGTTGCCCACGTTGTGCATTCCTCCTGGAATGCCCTCCCCCGCTCTCCAGGTGAGTCTTCATCCTTCAGGGCTCAACACAGATGTCCTCTCCTCCAAGAAGCCTTTCCTGACCCCTGCTCCCCAGCAAAAATGAGTTTCTTCTCTGCACCCATTTCACTTAAAGCACAGATAGCTGAGGCTTATCTAGTGCTTCTTTCTCCGTATAGGATTTTATAGAAGCATTTCATATTCATGATCTTATTTATCCTCCTGACTATCGTGTAAGAAAATATCTTATCATCATCCCCATTTTATCATGTGAAACTGAGGCCCAAGGAAGATTAAGTGACTGGCCCAGGTCCCAAAAGAAATAAATGATAGAGCTGGGATTTGAACCCATGCAGTCCATTGTCATAGCTCATATGCGTCATCCCTGCTCTGCACTGCCCCCTAGTAAGATTTCCCAGCTGTGTATCTGCCTCCCTCAGCAGGCTAGCAATACTTGGAGGGCAGGATCCAAGTTCAATTTACCCAGTGTCCCCAGGGTGCAGCACATGACTTGACACGCAGGAGAGGTGTGCAGATGTGTATGAGATGAACAAATAAATTTAGCTAGAATGCTGCTGCAGGGTTGAGAGATGGACATGCAGACAGGTTTCTGAGAGTGAATTAGACCTTCCTATGCTGGTGGGTCTGGTCACCATCCTGGGATGGACACCGAGCCCAGTCCAGCACCTGGCTCCCAGCCCAGTCCTGACCAGGATCTGCTGGTGTCCTTGGAATTCCCTCCCCTTGGCAAGAACCACTCCTTCAGAATCAGTCAGATGCAACTTTGAATCTCAGCTCTCCCCTTCGGTCTGGCTGAGTGACCCGGAGCAGGTGACTTTGCCCTTCAGTCTCACTTTCTTCATTGCAAAATGGTTTCAGTAGTTCCTGCCCTTCGGGGATGGCAGCCATTCGTTATCCCAGGTGTGTACTATGTGCTGTGCCAGGGTTTGCCATTTATTCTTACGTAGCACCACTCTGTGACGAGGACCCTGCTCTGGGCCCCCGTGACACAGAGGGGTCACTCTAACCCTCCTCCATGGTACTTCCTCGGAGAGTCAACGGGACATGCCTGCCTGGAGCCCGGCCCCAACCCCTTCCAGACTCCCTCTGATTAGCCAGAATTCCCCGGACCAGCTTCCAGGGCCTGGGTGGGCCTCTTGCTTAGTCCAAACCATGTTGCCAGACTAGATTCATAGGTCTGAGGGTGACCAAGGGACAACTGTTTGCTGGGGGTGGGTGAACGGAGCTTGAACAGGCAGGCAGTGGGGGACGGAGGGGATCTGAGAAGAGATGGATCTTCTGAGATACTCTTATCAGGCACCAGCATGCCCTTACTCATTTTCACAAATGCCTGAATGGCAGGAATTATTAGCCCCATTTTAGAGATAAAGAAACTGAGGCTCAGATGAAAGGAGTGGACTTCAAAGTCTACTCATTTTACTGCCTCTTGAGGTGGTTGTGCTTAACATCTATCATCCAATTTGATCCTCAACAAAACCCTACAATAGATATCATATTATTATCCCACTTTAGAGATAAGAAAACTGAGCCACAGAACAGTCAAGGGACTTTGCCTAATGTCACACAGTTCCTACGTGGCAGAGCTGGGAGATGAACCCTTGGTAGTCAAACTGTTAACCCTGGGTTCTGCTGCTTGTGATCGTTACCGTATTTATAATTCAGTTCCTTAGCCCCTCTCTCTGCCTCAGAGTAAAGTGCTCTGGGTGCAGCCTGACTGTAAAGCCAGAAGGAGGCAGAAATGGGATCCAAGCTGAAGGCGTCTGGGCGTGCCAAGCAGAAGAAGCCAGGGACCTCGGGCCTCCTTCTGCTCCTCCTGCAGCCCCAAGATAGCTGGGCAGGGTCCTGGGAGATACTCAGAGAGAGGCCTCTGCGGCTCGAGCTTACAACAAAGCCCTCCTTTCCAACCCGTGGCCTGAGAAGATGGCTCCTCCCTAGGGCTACAAACCACCCCCACCCCACCCTTCCCCTCCGAGGCCCAGCTGTGGGGCGGCTGCCCTAGCTCCCGCCAGCCCCGCCCCTCCTACTCCATGGCCAAGCTGCTGCTCTGTGGTC
>PVIY010052087.1:0-15352 GCA_004026745.1 Myrmecophaga tridactyla | reverse complement strand
CTCAGCCCCTCTTCTGTGGGCTCGTAGTAGAGGTAACAGTGTCTCCGTCACGGGGCTATTGACCAGGTTACATGGAAGAAGTCTTGGCCAGTGTTGAACCACATACCTTGGACCAGGTGTTTAGTGAAGCCTCGGCAAATGATGGCCTTTATTATTTTGAAAGTGGTTCTCTAGCCAGGCAATTGTGCAACTTTTGCCTTATTTATGAAAACACAGTATAGAAAGCTGCTTGCCGTTCCCTCACCAATGAAAAAATAGATGGTTATTTTTAAAATTAAACTTATTTTGAGACAGTTGTAAACTCACCCAGTCTCCCCCATGATAACATCATGCTTTAGTGCAGTATCACAATCAGGATATTGACCTTGATCTTATTTAGATTTTCCAAGTTTTACTTGTACTCACTAGTATATTTAGTTTTTCACAATTTTTATTATATGTGTAAGTTTGTGTCTCCGCCATCACAGTAAAGTACAGCACAGTTACATCGCTACAAGGATTCTGGAAGTTGCCGTTTTATAAGCACACCCCCACCTCCCCCTGAGGGCCCCTCCCCAGTGCTTCCTTTCTACAATGTTTCATTTCAGGGTATTATATAAATGGCATCTAACAGTACATAACCTTTTGGCTTTTGTTCACTCAGAATAGTTCTCTGGAGAGTCATCTTGGTGGTTGAGTGTATCAATAATTTCATTCCTTTTTATTGCTGATCAGTATTACTTGGTGAGGTACAGTTGTTGAAGGACATCTGATTGTTTCTAGGGTTTAACTATTATGACTTAAACTACTGTTCATTCATGCACAGGTTTTTATGTGAGTTTAAATTTTTATTTCTCTGAGATGAATGCTCAGCAAGTGCAGCTAATGCTCAGTACATGCTTAGTTTTGTAAGAAACCACCATATACCTTTTCCAGAGTGGCTGTTACATGTTAAAATCCCACCAGCAATGTATGAGTTATCCGGTTTCCCCTCATCCTCTCCAGCATTTGATGTTGTCACTATTTTTTATTTTGACAGTCTGATAGGTATGTAGTAATTTAGTTTGCAGAGGATGTAGTTGATTTGTTACTAGGCTGAATATATATAGTATTAGGCATCTTGAAGGATTGTGGTCAAACTTTCATGGGGCAGCTGGGCCCATGGTAGTGGGTTTCTTCATTACTGTGTGATTTGGGGGGAGGGTTTCTCAGTTTAACAAGGGTAAAAAAAACTCATAATGCACATGCTCTTTTTATAAAATTTTCTCTGCCTTGCTCCCACTCCTTCCACTCCCCATCCGTCCCAACTTACACATTAGTTGTTTCAATTAAGTAGCTCAAGTCAAGAGTCCACCTGTACTTTCTTGTGGCTAGATGGCACCACCCTCATCTGAGAATTCATCGTAGAATTCTCATAAATTCTACATCTCCGCAGATGTAGAATTTATGAGAAATTAGTTCAGTGAGTACCACATGACCTTGGGCTAGGATTGGCTTTTGCGACCTTAGCTTCCAACTCTTATCGAATTGCTCTATTGGTCCATTTCACTATACAGGCTCTACACACCTCAGGGGTAAAAACTGGTGTCAATGATGTGTGATTTGCGGGATGGGGTTGTAATTTGGAAAAAAAAAACCCTCTCTTTTTCTGATGCCACTCCAGTCCTCTCTCCGTATTTTACCATCCTTGTGAACTAGTACACCAGTTCAATCTTTTTTTGATAACCACCAAATTTAAATGTCACCTGTTTTATCTTAGCCATCACTCTAAATAACTGCATTTAATATGTAAGTCAGAACTTCTACTTTAAAAATTAATTATTTGTATACAAACAGGGAAACTCTGAATCAGACCTACTCAGAAAACACCTTGTGCAGTATCCTATTTTGAGTAACACAGTAGAGATCTGGCCGCCTCAAAGTCCCAGACAAAATTGCACTTTCAAAAGCATCTGTTACAAACTGGTGGATCTAAGCCATATTCTGACAGAAGGTGTGGTTGTGTTTCATTTTTTTTTAAATGTTAATTTCTTGGAGTATGTATATCGCAGCAATTAGAAGTTATTTCACAACTTTTCACTTTCAATTCATTTGAGCTAAATTCACTGACTTGCCACTAGAGGGCCTGCATTCCTGGAAAGTAGGCACAGAGGTAACTGCTTAGATCAAGGAATAATAATAATTCCCGAACATCAGTTAGCAAAGTAGCAGTTGAGAAGGTACACCAATTTATTTTGTACCCTTATTGACAAATAGAAATTTAATTTTCATGTTTAAATTAGTTTAAATACATCTAGCGATTTTTAAGGATCACAGCTGAAGTAAATTTGCCTTTCCTTAAACAGAATCATAAGATAGGCCATAATGGATCAAGTCATAGTACTTCAAATTTCACAAAGTTTTCTAATTTACCTGCTTAATAACAGTTCTTCTGGTTTTACCTTTCCTCATGGAAATATTTTAACCACTAAAGACTATTAATTAATAAATATTTATTAAATTCTTGCTTTGGGGGATGGCACTGTTCTAGGTGATGAGAAAAAAATGGAAATAAATAAACTATGATCCTTATTTTTCCTTTTACTCTGCATACTTTTTCATTTTCTTCCTAACCTGAAAGTCTTAATCATCCTTCAAGACCCACCTCAAAAGGCACCTCTAGGACGGGCCACGGTGGCTCTGGCAGAGTCCTTGCCTGCCATGCCGGAGACGCGGCTTCGACCCCCGGTTCCTGCCCATGCCAAAATAAAGCAGGGACCTCTAGTGTGACACCTTCTCACTCCCTTCTAAGGCTCTCAAAGCACTTGTTCGTACCTCTCAGATACCGTGCTGCTCTGTTATCTGTCTGTCTTCTTCTTTAGATATACATTCTATGAGGAAAGAAACCAACGCCCTTTTGAATTTCTCCTCGTTGTTTTGTCTGTTGCTTTACCATTGTAATTCCTGCACTAATGTAGCAGATATTCAATAAATGTCTCTTGAGTGAGTAAGTAAATGAATGAATGAATGGTGATGACCTTTGAGTGAGGTTTTGAGGATGGGTAAGATTTCCACAGACAGGACTGAGAGGGGAGTTAAGAGAGAATAGCGTGAGTAGGAGGAAACCTCCGACTGTAAATGAGGTTAGCAATGACTGGAGTTATTAGCGGTTGGTGCAAGTAGAGAGAGTGTTAGGGAAAAGTTGGAAAGGGTTGAGAGTGTCAGAGGAGGTGGAAGGAGGAGAAGTTTGCAGTGCTGAAGGGGGAGTGATGGTGGAAATCGGATGAAGAGGGCGCGGGGTGGGTGATCCCAGGGTTCCATCCTCAGGCCTCGTCTTTCACTCTTCCACACCTCAGCATCCTCAATCACTTCCTCACATCTAGGGTGGCTGCCATTCATTGTTACTCTTCCTAATTTTCATCATTCTCCTGAGCTCTAGAGCTATCCAGTAATTTAAGAAAGAGTCCTGAACTGGCAGAAGAGAGAAGTGGGCTCAAGTTTCAGTGCGGCCACTAATTAGCCATGAAAACTGGGCAAGTCCCTTTAAACAAATGCATTTGTTAATACCCTACCTTGTTTCACATAGGATTTAGGGTGTTGGCAAGTTACCCTAAATTATTATCCGGGCTTCAATTTCTACCCCATGAGAGCTTTGGTGTAGGTGATCTGGGTCCCTTCCAGCTTATACATTTTGTGACTCTGATTCCAATCACTGGTTGGTCATCTCCACTTAGAGGTCCTGCCAACACTTCACATTCAGAATATGAAAAATTGAACAGATAACTCTGCCCTCCTGCTTGATTTCTGTTAATGGTTTCCCCACCCCACCAGTGATCCAGGACCAAACTCTTCGTGTCATCTTCAGTTCCTCTGACACTTGCCCCTACTTCTCATTTTCTAAGCATGTGATACCTAACTCAAATGTCATGCCCATCCTCCAGACTCAGCCCCTTTTTATGGCTACATGTAGTTCAAGCCCCTGTTGGCCGTTTAACCCATTCTATTGACTCTTGGTCCTAACACTACTTTCTGAGTAACAATTCCAAAATTGTAGTTGTAACAGCGCCAAGGCTGTTTTAATCTCAGTGACTCCCAACTCCTGCAGAATGGAGTCCAATTCCCTGGCTGAGCATGTGAGACCCTTCACGCCCTGACTATGCAAATCATCAGCCGCTTTTCTCATGAACCCCATGTTCTAACCAAACCAAACTACAACATGGCTTAAACTTTCCCACCACAGCTCATAATCTGAAATACCCTTGCCTGACATCTTTGTGGGCTAAAATCCTCTGTCCTTATTTGTAACTCTTTGGAGGCATTTATCAGATTCTGACTACTCAATAACTTATTTTAGCCCACTCCTTCCTGCACTAGATTTTCAGCTCCTTGAAAGCATACATACACACACCTGACATACAAGTAGAGAAATATGAGTTGCAATAAATCAGATTGAGACCCAGTTCAAAAATCTTCTCAACACATAGATTTTTAGAGCTAGAAACAATCTGAGGAAATCATCTATTTTTACAAATGAGAAAACCAAGGGTCAGAGAGGTGAAGTTAATTGCCCAGTCTTTCCCAGCTGCCCTTACACAATTCTTTGCTTGTACTGTTCTGGTGACACTACTTGCAGCCTAGTCATTAGGTGTGTTTTCATGTCTCATCTCCCTTCCTGGATGTAAGTGTCTTAAGATCTGAACTATAGTTTGCTCATATCAGTACCACTGCAGAGCTAAGCAAAGTGCTTGCTTACAGTAGGTGTTCATAAAAAGTTTTCAAAATCGAGATGATGTTTCGAGATCAGCTAAAGGTATTAATTAGATGTGGGGAAGAATTCGTTTGCTGTAGTCATCTATGATTATGGCATGCAGCTTTGTGGCAGGTGAGAGAGAGAAAAAAACTCAAGAATGGAGCAGCCCTTGACACACTGCTCCCTAGGTGATTTTAGTTTGTTATTCTGATACTGGAAATGTAGATTGGGAGTGGAACTGGTTTTAGCAAATTTATAGTTGTATTGTCTGAACGGACACAAGATGGCAAACTGCAGACAGACTGGAACTGAGTGACAGCTGAACAATGAAATTAATGTTAAGGCTGGAAGGAACCTTAGAGACCATCCAGTCTAACTCCTTGTTTTGGCAGCCAAAGAAACTGAGAACCAGAGACAGGATCTGACTAGCTCAGTAATTGTTGAGTGCAAGTGAGTCATCAGCTTTATCAGCACAAAAGCATTGACTAAAGATGTAAAGTAAATTACTATTTGTATGGGACTCTGGTTGCCAGCTGCTGATCTAATATAAGTGCTGTTTTGTGTGTCTAGATCAAATGATGCTGTTTGGAAAACTTTCTCAGCAGTTGTACAGCTTAAACTTCAAGAAGCTCCCGTGGTCATGTGACTCCAGATGCTTCTGGGGCTGGTTGAATGCTGTGTTTAATAAGTAAGTTATGCTAACTAGAAGGAGGAAATGTGGGGACTGTTACAGCCAGATGAGTTCCCAATAGCTCGTTATCTCTTGTATTTCAAATGTTTTTGAAGCAATATGTGCAATATGATCCTAATCTTGTTTAAAAACAAACAAATAAGACATACACACAAACAGGGATAAAAGACCTGAAAAATAGATTCTAAAATATTAGCTGTGGCTGTCTAGGTTTGCAAGATTTCAGTGATTCTACTTTTCTTATTTGTCTTTTTTGACACTTTTCAAGTTTTATACAATGAATATCTGTTATATTTACAATGAGGAAATCTCAATAAATGTAATTTTAAGATATTTTATTCTATGGCTTCTTAAGGAATATAGGTAGCCTTTTGAATATCAGTAAGCCAATTCAAATTTTTAAAAAATGCTTAGGAGTATCTGAGACCGATGAAATTCAACTTCCCCTCATTGCTTAATTTAGCATTATGACCACTAACTAGAGAAAAAGGCATATGTGGAAATTCACAAATATCACTTGAAGAGGTTAATTTGAACATAGGTTCAAAATTATTCCCTTTTTAAGTCTTTTGTGATTAATCCAGAGATAACCAATTGTCGTTCATTCAGTACATAGTTGCTGGGTGCCTTCTGGTATCAGGACTGTGCTACACAGGAGTCCAGGAAGACTCAGGCCTGCCTGATCATCTTATAGGAAGATAACGTACCTCGACAGAGCTCACTTGAAAACAAAAACAAAAAGCAGTAGCAGACAGAGCTAACGTACCTTCTTTTTTTGCATGGATATCACTAATATGCTTATGACCCTCAGTCGTCTGAAATGAAATGTTGAGTGCTCTGTGTTATGCTGGAGCTGATGAATCTAGGAAGTGCAGACCTGCCTTTGTTCTCTTGCCACCAGGGTGGATCATGAGCGCATCCGAGCTGTTGGCCCCGACCGGGCGGCCTCAGAGTGGCTGCTGCGCTGTGGGGCCACGCTGCGCTACCACGGCCAGGAGAAGTGGCAGGAGGACTACAACCTCCTCCCCACGGGCCCACTGCACAAGTACAAGATCCAAGCGATCGACGCCACCGACTCCTGTATCATGAGCGTGGGGTTTGACCACATGGGTAAAGACCACTTCCACCTCGCCTCCGAGAGGTGCAGGGGCCTCCCGGGACCGCGCTCTCACTCTTGGCTGCTGTCACGGTCATAGCCATGTCCCTTTTTGACCACTTCAGTACACTCCAGTTTGTTTCTTCCTGTGCTTGACATGCATTTTCACATTAAAGGGAGGTTACAAACACCTTCCTCTCCTTCCTCCCCTCATATGGTAGCTTTCTGGGACTGCTATAACAAAGTGCCACAGACTGGGTGCTTGAAGCCACGGTAACGCATCCCCTCACATTTTGGCAGGCTGGAAGTCTGGCAGGAGGGCTGTGCGCCCTCGGAGGCTCTAAGAGGCACGGAGGTTCCATGCCTTTCTCCTAGCTCTGAGCAGTTGCTGGCAATCCTTGGCATTTCTTGGCTTGCAAACATATCCTTCCAGTCTCTGCCTCTGAGCCAAATGGCACACTCCCCTCTCTCCGTGTCTGTCTCTATATTCACGTGGCCTTCTTGTAAGAACACCAGTCATTGGATTTAGGATTCACCCTAACCCAGTGTGACCTCATTTTAACTTGATTATATCTGTAAAGACCCTATTTCCAAAAAAGGTCAAATTCATAGGTACTGGGGGCTAAGACTTCGACATCTCTTTTGGAGGGATACAGTTCAAACCATAACCCTTTTCTAAGCTTGTCCGTACATGCCTTTATTCTGTAGCCTGACTTCAAATTCAAGGCCTTTGTTATTGCTGTCAGACTTCTACCACCGAGAAACCCTCACTAATGCAGAAATAATTATGTCCACACAGCTTCTCCCTAGGTGGGCATGTTTTCCTCCAATGCATGAACATCTGATTGCAGGATGCTTTGATATGCAGTGCATTACCACAGCCTTTACCGCAAATGTTCTGTATGGTTAATAGGGTGACCAGTGGTCCGAGTTTTCCTGGGACCGAGAGGTTTCTCCAGGTCATGGAACTTTGGTGTTAAAACCAGGCGGCTCCAGGGCAGGCCACAGTGGCTCAGCAGACAGAGTTTTTGCCTGCCACGCTGGAGACCCAGGTTCGTTTCCTGGTGCCTGTCCCTGTAAAAAAAAAAACAAACAAAAAAAAAACCAGGCAGGCCCCAGGCAAACCAGGACAGTTCTTCACCATAAGGTTAAGACAGATTGTTAAATTGCACTTTTCCTCCCACAGAGGGCCTAGAGCATGTTCAAAAAATAAAGCTATGCAAGTGTCATTATGTCGAGGACGAGTGTTTGGAGAGGCTTAGTCGAATTGAAAATTTACAAAGAAGCATATTGGAAATGGAAATAATTTCCTGTGGGAATATCACAGACAAAGGCATCATTGCTTTGCATCACTTAAGGTAGGTGGTCAAAGCCAAAGTGGAAACTGATAATGATGTTAAGGTAAATAATCAGGATTTGAAACAATTGAGGGATGGTATCTTTTTTTTTTTTTTTTAGTTTTGAAAACTATAATTTAAGAAAATGAATTCATTTTCATCTATAATTCTTAAAACAGTTAAAATTATCAACCTGAATATATTAAGGTAATATTGTATTTTAAGGGGGTATGCTTTTATAAAAATTAAATCTACATAAAAAAAAATCTACACAATAGCATTGTGTCTGCCACTATTAGCTCTCCATAAGCATTAGCTACTATTGTTGTTCCTCTCCATCTTTTAAAGAAATTTCCCCCATGTTCTTGGTATTCTTAGGACATTTGGCATATGCTAATCAACATTTAATTCTGTAATTAAGTTGCATAAAAGCAAAAACCTTGAAATAGTCAACTTTCTGTCCCTGGAGCCTAGGACACTGTCTGATCCTATACTACATTTTAAAAGCGTGCATCCATTAGTCAGGAAGCTGTTTTCTATCCACTTCTACCACCAACCAGTCCCATTGCAATAGCCAATTTCAAATGTAAAAGCAGGTAATACTAGTAAGGAAGTTTTAATTTTCAAATTGCAGAATTCTGAGTCTTATCAGAATGATGAAGAGAGAATGTATGTTTGTTCATGAAATCCCTATTTTAGAGTTCCTTTGTTAGGTTTTGAATCATTACTGTGCTTCTGCTTAAATATGTAATGCACCTTCCAATAACCTCAGGGTCCCAGGAAGCTTGAGAAGTTTTAAACATTAGAACCAGAAGTACTGGGTTGGTCATCTTTCACGTCTGTTGAGGCTTGGAGGCTTCATCTTCTAATAGAAAATATTGAGTTCCTTTAAGAAACTTCCTAATTTTTTCCTGTTTTGGATTAAGATTCAATTTTCATATTTCACATGCAAAGCAATTTATGCCATAATCTACATATAGTATTTGGAAAGTAGATTCAGCTGGAAATATTGACGTAATTCAGAATGACTAAACTTTCCAAAGCTTGGCTTAGTTCCTAGCATGAATTTCATTTATAGTGCTGTATGAGTACTGTTCCAAAAGTCAGTTTAAAGATCCAGGGTAACATAAATATAGTCTGTCTGCAAACTTTCCTAAAAGTCAATCAAGTTTATTTTTAATGCTATATGAGTAAGGTCAAATTGAAGTGAATTTCTTTTCTTTCTCTATTTGCAGAAACCTCAAGTATTTGTTCTTAAGTGATCTTCCTGGAGTAAAAGAAAAAGAAAAACTTGTCCAAATATTTCAGACAACACTTCCTTCTCTGGAACTAAAATTACAGTTGAAGTAAAACAAACAAACAAAAAATAATCAAGTGTCTTAACTTATTTCAGTATAAAAGGCATTTGAGATCGTTGTTCCTAAACAGCAACAAATATCGTATAATCATCATAGAATTATAAAGATGTTATATCATGGCATTTTAAAGGGAAGAGAGCATGCTGAGTTCATTATATACACAGAAAATAAAAATCCAGATGTGACTCACTAAAGTTACTAAGTTGGATGTGAGAATTTATGTACAGTAAATCATTTTAAGAAAACTGAAAAACAGGTAGCATTTTAATTATATATTACTTAATACAGATATCTATATAGGTGTCACTTGATGTAGATAGGTACTGATAGAGAATTCTTCAAAAAGATTTCAATGTGCAACAGATAATTCCTTATTGAATTATAAAGTAATTTAAATTTTACTACAACTCTAAAGTTATTTAAACCTCTGGAATAAATACACAATAATGAAAAATTTGAAGGTAAATTACAAATTCATTGACGAGTCAATTAAGCATAGTAATTAGTGGTTATTCAGGCATGCATTTCGTATTGCTTCCTGGGAGTCACGTGCATTCCTATGATCCTGGTTTCCTGTGGACATATATCCTTTCTCAGAATGAATAATTTCTGGTTAATTTGTCCATTTCGTAAGCTTAGACTATTGTTTTATTAAAACTGAACACAGTTACTTGGCTGAATTAAAATAGTTTTGCTGATTGCAATAGGACAGAGGAAACAGTTGTGAAGGTGAATGCCAGCAAGCTATGCTGACTTTTTTAAGGTAGAAAAAATTGCTTTAAACAGAAAATTTTAACATGTAAATTAAAAACTTAATTTTTCTTCTCATATTCTCTTGAATACCTCCTATGACTTCAAGGGACATAAAAGAGAACTATAAACGCAAAATTCAAATTAGATACAGAAAGCAGGAGTAAAATATATTATAAGTTGAGTCCTTCATACATGTTCTAGTTTGCTAGCTGCCGAACACAATATACCAGAAATGGAATGACTTTTAAAAGGGGGAATTTATTAAGTTGCTAGTTTACAGTTCTAAGGCCAAGAAAATGTCCCAATTAAAAAAGTCTATAGAAATGTCCAATCAAAGGCATCCAGGAAAAAATACCTTGGTTCACTGAAGGCCGATGAAGCTCAGGGTTTTTCCCTCAAGTGAGAGGGTCAGGGTTCCTCTCTCATCTGGAAGGGCACGTGGTGAACATGGCATCATCTGCTAGCTTTCTCTCCTGGCTTCCTGTTTCATGAAGCTCCTGGGGAAGCATTTTCCTTCTTCATCTCCAAAGCGCTGGCTGATGAACTCTCTGCTTCGTGGTGCTGCAGCATTCTCTGCCCTCTCTGAATCTCCTCCTTCTCCAAAATGTTTCCTCTTTTATAGGACTCCAGAAACTTATCAAGACCCACCTAAATGAATGGAGACATGTCATCACCTAATCCAGTTTAACAACCACTCTTGATTAAATCATCTCCAAGGAGATGGTCTAATTACAGTTTCAAACATACAAACTGAATAGGGATTAGAAGAAAAGACTGCCTTTACAAAATGGGATTAGGATTAAAACATGGTTTTTGGAGGGTGCATACATCATTTCAAACCAGCACAACACGGGAGACCCGGGTTCAATTCCCCAACCATGCACCACACCCCCCCAAAAAATGTAAATTGATAAAATAGATCTTAATTTTTGGCTGCTTGAAATGGCCCTAAATTAGTCTATTAGTGTTAGTTATATGCTATTTTATGTATGGATATCTATATATTTGGTTTGAACATTAAGCTGTGAATATAACCTTGACTAGAAATACTTTTTAAGAAAACACTTTCTATGATTTCTTGTATTTAGAAAACACTTTATGGAATACCATAAATGATATACTGTTTACTAAAATAACTGCCTTTCATTAAAAAATCAGAAAATAGCACATTTAAAAAAAAACCCAGGGATATAGAACAGTCTCATGGGAAAAAGTGGTGATTGCATGCTGAAGAAATTCATTACAAATATGGTTGAATTAAACATAAGCATAAATTTAATAGAACTCATTAGAAAAGCAGAGGAGCCCTTTTCCTTAAGTTTCTGTTTCATGTCTGTGTGATCAGGCAACTCGTTTGTCACAATTTAGTTTGGAGCTACTTTTCTATTCGGAAGGTCTTCTGTAAAGCAGTTAGAAATGAAGTGAGCCATTATAGGCATCTGCCTCTGTCAGGTACATTCTCTCGGGTCATGGAAGAAAGAAGAACATGAAATATAAATTAGTCCCTGAAGTTGGATGTCCCTCCTTGTCATGCAAATCCAGGCTACCTCACAAGAGTAGTTCTGAGACTGAGATAATCTCCATCAGCCTATGCAAGAAGCTGCTAACATCAGGAAGCCGCAGGATGACACTGACCAGCTGGGGTAGCCAAAATCACCGAGCAGATGCCAGAATTCAGTGGATCACTTAGCATTAATTGGATGGGGTCAGATGCTCCCATGAAGAAAATTACCATAGCAATAAACTGGGAGTGCAGAAGAAATGCTTTGATGACACAGTAAAATACAATATTGAAAACTGACTGAGAAATGCTAGAAAATAGTGGCAGCACATCAACCAAAAATGGTGTTGTTGGGCTGTAAGAGAGATGTAGACGTCACGCTGCCTTCATGTCCAGAGAGTAAGAATGAAAACGCTTTTTGAATAGGAGCAGTAAGTCAAATAAAAGCTAATTATATATATGTCATTATTTTAAGTGTTACTGTACAAAGGTAGGAATCCTTAATAATATCATTTTGGACTATTTTTAGTTATATATTAGTTGTTAGGATGATTTACATAGATAGATGCATACACACACACATACTTTTAATGTAAGCAATATTTTAGGAAACACATCAGTTTGCAACCTATTGTCTTTCATGAGCCAAGTGAAAGCTCATAAGCGGTTTCTTCCAAAATCTAGTCACTATATACAGTACAACCTGCAGATTTATCTCCAGGTCTAGTGCTGAGCTGGACAGAATGCAGTGCTAATCATTTTCAGGGTGATAAAGTGGTGATTGCATGGAACTGGGATTTAGTTCCAGTGAAGCTCTCGGTCTTGTTCTATCCCTTGCCCACACTGCCAGCTGCTGAGCTGCAGGTAAATTGGTTGATGCAGGGACGAACAGGTGCAGAGGGCGGACTATAAATCTATCTTACCTAGAAAAATGACTAACATGCATGCTTTGATGAAAGTAATGAGATGTCTAGAAACATTAACTATTTAAGCATATAAATTAAAAAGTTTTTAAATGATAACCTATAAATTTTGAATAGTCAAAAAAAGTTTTAAAATATAAAAATCAGGAGATAGAGCAAGCAGGAAATGGAAATCTTTAGACATTTTGATTTAAAAAAAATACAGCTATTCTTAGACAATTGATCCTTAGATAGTTGCATCCTCAGATGTTGAGTCAATCTGAAAGGCAGGAAATAGGACTCAAAGCAACAAAGATCCCAGAAAGCACACAAGAGTGTTTTGTAATTTGGTTTTAACTTGTTGCATATGGTGCAATTAAAACAAATCGTTTGACATCATCTAATTTTGCCAGCGATATGGCCAGTAGATACAGTTTACATTCTGTCCAGAATCATAAGCTCATTAGATAAAACAAAAATACAAGTGAAACCCCAAACTTCCTGTTCAAGACACTATCAACAAGCATGGAACACTGGACCTGGACTTTCCCTTCACTTCTGGCCATGAGCTTTCTCCTGGTGTACGATGTGGTCGTTCTCAATCAAAAAGTTCCTTTTCAAATTATTTTTCAATACCCTCTTTATCATCAATCTCAAAACTCCTTAAATGTTTGGAAAACAGTAGTTAAGTTTCTTGTTATTACAGAAGTACTTCTTATTTTCCAAAGCTGGGAGAATGCTGCTGTTGGTTAGCTGAGGTAGGTAATGTAACTGAAAATACAAAAGACAGAATTAGGGTCAAAACGGTGACATGCATTTTTTTTCCACACGTACCACCTAGATGCCATTCAGCCTGCTGGGCAGTGGAGGCCACTCCTGGTGTTAGTTCTGCAAAGGAAACGGCTAAGGCGAGATGATTTATAGTTTAAAAGATACCTACACAGACTGAGAAGTGACCAGTGTGGGCAGCTTATCTTGGCTGTGGCTCCAATTATGGTCACTCTAAAGTATTACAGCTTTTGGCTTATGACAAGACATAATCTTAGGTCATTTTGACCCTTTACACCAATCGCAATTCTTCAGGGCTCCCAGGGTGCAGTTTTAAATGTTATTCTCTGGTTATATGTTTGCTGATATCACTGAAAGCACGCATCTGTGTACTCTTCCCTAGCCAGTTCCGAAGCTTACCTTCAAAGATCAGGGAAGGAAACAATTTGTTTTTGGATAAACCTGGAATGTCAACAATGAAGCCAAACGTGGTAGGTAATCACAAAAGAGAAGCTACTGGGGATAAATCTGATTTCATTTTCCAAAGCACAAGAAGCATTCTCAGCTAGGCTCATTTCTGTGCCTGAGTGAGACACACGTTCATGCCCCACAGGGCAGAAGGAACCTGCAGGACAGGGTGCCTTTGGGTTCCGGGAGTGAGGGCCTCAGAGGCAGCGTCTCCGAGGTCCTGGTTGACCGGCCACGTGGCCAGTCTCCTGTCGCCAGGGTGAGGTGCTGGAGCCGCAGACTGACCACTGCCACCCTCAAGTCTGGCTTCGGACCGCACCAGGCGGCGCACAGGAGCGCGTCTGAAACCGTGTCCTCGGAACTAACTTAGAGCAATGCACCATTTCTACCCCAGGCAAGTGCTTTCGGTTCATTTTGGGGTCCTCCTCATTGGTTTTTCATGTCTTTTGCTGAATCCCTTATTTCCCTGATACTGTCAAAATAAGGGTGCCTCAACAGCTGCTCCCATGTCAGTCACTCACTGGGATCCATGTGGAGACAGCCCTAAAAGACAAGAAAATTCCCTCCACTTAAAAATTTTTAAAAATTGTATTATGTCAATTTTCTTTTGAAAGATTAAACTCCTCAGAGGGAACAAGACGGGAAAAAATGTAGGAAAAACACACCAATTATGATTTTCACTCCCTCCACTGCCATTCCTAAAAGGGTACCTAAATAACAAATAAACCATTTCTAGAAATAGATCCTGGTTGATCGGTTTTCTCTACCTCGTTCTGGTCTTGAGTTAGTTGGCACTCAGCCCTGTGGCAGCAGTAGACAAGTTTTAGCACCTCGGAGGCCACTGGGATACACTCAGCCACCTTGGTCCCTTGCATGTACTTTTAAAATACTATTAAAAGTGGGTGAAGCACAGACTATAATTTGCAAATAGTTTAGTTGCTATTTTATATGAGCTGTATTTCTAAAATATGTTTATAAATCAAGTTTGAAAATCAAAATGAACATACATTAAAATAAATGTATTGGGGTGACTAAAAGGATCCTACAGCTAAATATGTTTTGAAGGAAAGGATCCATTTGTAAAACAAACAACACTCCCCTGAAATTTCTATTTTGTGTAAAATTAAATTTCAGATACCAGTGTTAGATTTATTTAAAGTGAGAAACACCTAAGATGTTTTCACTGGGCTACAACGTGACTCATTTTAGAAATTGAAAATATTTATTTTTTTAAAGGAGAAAAGTACAATTCTGAAGGCACTGTTTTCATTTCAATCCATGAGATGACATAAGAACTGCAATTCCCCACTGATGAGCCGCTGTGTGCTTCCTGTATTTGAAAGCCAGGTTTTTACCTTTAAGAGCCCCAGGGCAGGGTAAGAGATATTTTGAAATTTTAATTCAAGTGGTTCCTATTAAAAAAGAGAGAGAGAGAAGTTAGTTTTTACTTATAGCATTTATTTAAATATATGATTACCCCAAATTAAACTTCTTTTGAGTGAAGAAAGCATATTCCTGGTATCTTCCTAGCCTCCTCCACCTTCGTCCACCCTCCCCTCTCCGCACACAACCTCCCCTGGCCTGTTTCACAAGCCCCTCTCTGCTCACCTCCACATGCTTTTCCACACCTACTTTCTAACCACTCCCTCCACTTCCTGAGGAGCCAGTGAGGTGACAGATCATGCGGGATCACTACTGAGAGGGGAGGAAACCACTTGCTGAGCAATTGCTGTGCCATTTCTCCTTACTCAGTGTAACTCAGCTTTTCTC
>PVIY010052086.1:0-15473 GCA_004026745.1 Myrmecophaga tridactyla | reverse complement strand
AGATTTAACAGACATTTATAGGACATTACACCCCACAACAGCAGGATACATCTTTTACTCAAGTACTCATGGATCATCCTCAAGGATAGACCATATGCTGGGTCACAAAGAAAGTCTCTATAAATTTGAAAAGACTGAAATCATACAAAACTCTTTCTCAGATCATAAAGGAATGAAATTGGAAATCAATAATAGGCAGAGTGCCAGAAAATTCACAAATACGTGGAGGCTCAACAACACACTCTTAAACAACCAGTGGGTCAAGGAAGAAATTACAAGAGAAATCAGTAAATATCTCGAGGCGAATGAAACTGAAAACACAACATATCAAAACTTATGGGATGCAGCAAAGGCAGTGCTAAGAGGGAAATTAATTGCCCTAAATCCCTATATCAAAAAAGAAGAAAGGGCAAAAATTCAGGAATTAACTGTCCACTTGGAAGAACTGGAGAAAGAACAGTAAACTAACCCCAAAGCAAGCAAAAGGAAAGAAATAACAAAGATTAGAGCAGAAATAAATGAAACTGAGAACATGAAAACAACTGAGAAAATCAATAAAACCAGAGGCTGGTTTTATGAGAAAATCAATAAGATTGATGGGCCCTTAGCAAGATTGACAAAAACAAGAAGAGAGAGGATGCAAATAAATAAGATCAGAAATGGAAAAGGAGACATAACCACTGACCCCACAGAAATAAAGGAGGTAATAACAGGATACTATGAACAACTTTATGCTAATAAACACAACAATGTAGATGAAATGGACAACTTCCTAGAAAGGCATGAACAACCAACTTTGACTCAAGAAGAAACAGATGCCCTCAACAAACCAATCACAAGTAAAGAAACTGAATCAGTCATTAAAAAGCTTCCCAAAAAGAAAAGTACAGGACCAGACGGCTTCACATGTGAATTCTACCAAACATTCCAGAAAGAATTAGTATCAACCCTGCTCAAACTCTTCAAAAAAACTGAAGTGGAGGGAAAGCTACCTAATTCATTCTATGAAGCCAACATCACCCTCATACCGAAGCCAGACAAAGATATTACAAAAAAAGAAAACTACAGACCAATCTCTCTAATGAATATAGATGCAAAAATCCTCAACAAAATTCTAGCAAATCAAATCCAGCAACACAATAAAAGAATTATACATCATGACCAAGTAGGATACATCCCAGGTATGCAAGGATGGCTCAACATAAGAAAATCAATTAATGTAATATACCATATCAACAAATCAAAGCAGAAAAATCACATGATCATCTCAATTGATGCAGAAAAGGCATTTGACAAAATTCAACATCCTTTTCTGTTGAAAACACTTCAAAGGATAGGAATACAAGGGAATTTCCTTAAAATGATAAAGGGAATATATGAAAAACCCACAGCTAATATCGTCCTCAATGGGGAAAAACTGAAAACTTTCCCCCTAAGATCAAGAACAAGACAAGGTTGTTCAGCATTCTTATTCAATATTGTGTTGGAAGTTCTAGCCAGAGCAATTAGACAAGAAAAAGAAATACAAGGCATCAAAATTGGAAAGGAAGAAGTAAAACTATCACTGTTTGCAGATGATATGATACTATATGTCGAAAACCCCGAAAAATCCACAGCAAAATTACTAGAGCTAATAGAGTACAGCAAAGTGGCAGGTTACAAGATCAACATTCAAAAATCTGTAGTGTTTCTACACACTAGTAATGAACAATCTGAGGAGGAAATCAAGAAACGAATTCCATTTACAATTGCAACTAAAAGAATAAAATACTTAGGAATAAATTTAACTAAAGAGACAAAAGACCTATACAAAGAAAACTACAAGAAATTGTTAAAAGAAATCACACAAGACGTAAACAGATGGAAGGGCTTACCGTGTTCATGGATTGGAAGACTAAATATAGTTAAGATGTCAATTCTATCTAAATTAATTTACAGATTCAATGCAATACCAATCAAAATGCCAACAACTTACTTTTCAGAAAGAGAAAAACCAATAAGCAAATTTATCTGGAAGGGCAGGGTGCCCTGAATTGCTAAAAGTATCTTGAGGAAAAAAAACGAAGCTGAAGGTCTCACGCTGCCTGACTTTAAGGCATATTATGAAACCGCAGTGGTCAAAACTGCATGGCACTGGCATAAAGATAGATATATTGACCAATGGAATTGAATAGAGTGTTCAGATATAGACCCTCTCATCTATGGACATTTGATCTTTGATAAGGCAGTCAAGCCAACTCACCTGGGACAGAACACTCTCTTCAATAAATGGTGCCTAGAGAACTGGATATCCATATGCAAAAGAATGAAAGAGGATCCGTATCTCACACCCTATACAAAAGTTAACTCAAAATGGATCAAAGATCTAAACATCAGGTCTAAGACCATAAAACAGTTAGAGGAAAATGTAGGGAAATATCTTATAAATCTTATAATTGGAGGCGGTTTTATAGACTGCCTAAAGCAAGAGCACTGAAGAAAGAAAGAAAGAAATGGGAACGTCTCAAAATTAAACACTTTTGTGCATCAAAGAACTTCATCAAGAAAGTAAAAAGACAGCCTACACAATGGGAGACAATATTTGGAAACGACATATCAGATAAAGGTCTAGTATCCAGAATTTATAAAGGGATTGTTCAACTCAACAACAAAAAGACAGCCAATCCAATTACAAAATGGGAAAAAGACTTGAACAGACACTTCTCAGAAGAGGAAATACAAATAGCCAAAAGGCACTTGAAGAGATGCTCAATGTCCCTGGCTATTAGAGAAATGCAAATCAACACCACAATGAGATATCATCTCACACCCACCAGAATGGCCATTATCAACAAAACAGAAAATGACAAGTGCTGGAGAGGATATGGAGAAAGAGGCACACTGATTCACTGTTGGTGGGAATGTCAAATGGTGCAACCTCTGTGGAAGGCAGTTTGGTGGTTCCTCAAAAAGCTGAATATAGAATTGCCATATGACCCAGCAATACCATTGCTAGGTATCTACTCAGAGGACTTAAGGGCAAAGACACAAACGGACATTTGCACACCAATGTTTATAGCAGCATTACTTACAATTGCAAGGAGATGGAAACAGCCAAAATGTCCATCAACAGACGAGTGGCTAAACAAACTGTGGTATATACATACGATGGAATATTATGCAGCTTTAAGACAGAATAAACTTATGAAATATGTAACAACATGGATGGACCTTGAGAACATTATGCTGAGTGAGACCAGCCAAAAACTAAAGGACAAATACTGTATGGTCTCACTGATATGAACTGACATTAGTGAATAAACTTGGAATATTTTGTTGGTAACAGAGACCATCAGGAGATAGAAATAGGGTAAGATATTGGGTAATTGGAGCTGAAGGGATACAGACTGTGCAACAGGACTGGATACGAAAACTAAGAAATGGACAGAACAATACTACCTAACTGCAATACAATTATGTTAAAACACTGAATGAAACTGCATGTGAGAAAGATAGAGGGAGGAGGGCTGGGGACATAAATGAAATTAGAAAGAAAGATAGATGTTAAAGATTGAGATGGTATAATCTAGGAATGCTTAGAGTGTATAATAATAGTGAAATGTACAAGGTACAATTTTAAAAATGTTTTTGCATGAGGAAGAACAAAGGAATGTCACTATTGCAGGGAACTGAAAATAGATGGTAATTAATATTTTTAAATGTCACCTTCTGTGTGAGACTAAAGCAAAAATGTTTGTTACAAAATTTATATTTTGACTAGTGCATTTCCTAATATAACTTATGTAGATAGTTTGATTGAACGCCATAAGTACTTGGAATCTCAGATAGGACATGAGATTTTGTTGGTTTGTCCAGAGTGATGCCCCAATGAATCCCAGAGTGATTCGATCAATGAGTGGAAAAGTATCTGCAAAGTCCCCTTCGGGGAATGGTGAGAACAAGGAGAAATTCAACTTCCCCAAGTTGAATTCTTGATATTCTCACAAGCAGCGTGGACAATCAAAGCTATAGGCTGAGCCCCCAGTCTTGGGGTTTGTTCATATGAAACTTAACCCCACAAAGGATAGGTCAAGTCTACTTAAAATTTAGGCCTAAGAGTCACCCCCAAGAGAGCCTCTTTTGTTGCTCAGATGTGGCCTCTCTCTCTAGCCAACACAATGAGCAGTCTCACCAGCCTATCCCTCTCTATGTGGGACATGACTCCCAGGGGTGTGGGACCTTCCTGGCAACGTGGGACAGAGATCTTGGAATGAGCGGAGACTCGGCATCAAGGGATTGAGAAAAACCCTAGAATGAGCTGAGATTTAGCATCAAGGGATTGATAAAACCTTCTCGACCAAAAGGGGGAAGAGGGAAATGAGACGAAGTGTTAATGGCTGAGAGATTCCAAACAGAGTCGAGAGGTTATCCTGGAGGTTATTCTTATGCATCAAGTAGATATCATCTTGTTATTCAAGATGTAATGGAGAGGCTGGAGGGAACTGCCTGAAAATGTAGATCTGTGTTCCAGTAGCCATGATTCTTGAGGATGACTGAATAATGATACAGCTGTCACAATGTGACTGTGAAAACCTTGTGTCTGATGCTCCTTTTATCTACCTTGTCAACAAAGGAGTAGAACATATGGAATAAAAATAAGTAATGGGGGAACAAATGCTAAAATAAATTTAGTTTGAAATGCTAGTAATCAATGAAAGTGAGGGGTAAGGGGTATGGTAGGTATAATCATTTTTTTTTCTTTCCTGCGTTCATTTTATTTCTTTTTCTTTTGTCTTTTTATTTCTTTTTCTGAATTAATGCAAATGTTCTAAGAAATGATAAATATGTAACTAAGTGATGATATTGTGAATTACTGATGATGTATGTTGTTTTATTTTTTAATTAATAAAAAAATTTAAAAAAAAAAGAAAGAAAACAGGATTCTGGATTTATAAAATGTAACTTGCTGAGAGAAGAAAAATGATAGCAACCTTATGAGTCTTGACCAAAATGTAAAACTCTTTGTTGATATTATTCATGGGGAAAGTGGGAGTTAATTCATCATAAAGCTCAAAACTGTTATAATAAATTATCTTTTTTTATACGATCACTACAGTGGAGTTGCACATAATTTTAACTTAATCCTTACTACACGTTTATCCTAGCAAAGAATTTAAATATGAGGTGTTGGGTAAAGAAAATTCAATAAAGTATTCTGTACAGTATAGTTGTAAAGAGGTTTGCTTCCCAGTTTTGCACTTATGAGACTGTGATCTTGAGCAGCTTCCTTAAACTCTTGGTGGCTTCGTTTCCATTATCTGTAAAAGGATTTAACGATAACTACTTCATGAGGCTGTAAAGATTTAATGATTAATATACAGGTAAACTGTTTGGACACATGGAAAGTATTCCAATAAATGTCAACTATTATTACTATCTTCCCTAAACTAATTCAATGAGATCAGTCAGTACTTTTTTTTTTTTTTTTAACATGGGCAGGCACCGGGAAGTGAACCCAGCTCTCCAGCATGGCAGGCGAAAACTCTGCCAGCTGAGCCACCATGCCCACCCCAGAGTCACTATTTTTAAAGAAAACTGAAAGAATATAGAGGTGATATGATTTGTTTCACTGCTCCTCCCAAACTGAGGATCCTGTCTGCTTAGAATGAACAGCACAGGCAGGACCAGAGTGACACTCATAGAGCAGTTTTCTCTTAAAGACAAATATTCTCAGATACAATCTAATATTCCTATGTCAGAGGAGTTTCTGTCCCACAGCTACCAGGAAAATCAACTGTGCAAGGAACAAACAAGTAGATTATAATGTATCATTAAGTGCTGGCTACAGCAGCTCATGCGGTTAAATGAAAATAGGGGTTGGGGGTGGGTGTTGTGCTATCTAAATCAAACTGGAGAAAAGGTTTCTTAAAGGAGGGATGTTTAAGCTTAATCCTCAAGGACAAATAGTATTTACACAGAGAAGTGGGGACACAGACCTACCGAGGTTCCATACTGACCAGATGGATAATTTGGGGGAAAATAACCTAATCTTGCTAAGCCTCAGGTTCATCATCTATAAAAATGAGAGATAATAACAATACTCCTTTTGTAAAGCTATGTGGAGGTTAAATGAGATAATGAATGGAAAATACTTAAAACAATGCCAGGAACATAGCTCAAGCCCAACAAACAGTATCATTAATACAGTATATGGGTCACTTTGATAGTTTCCTAGAATTGCAAATATTGCATAAAGAAAGCATTAGGTATTCTCAGAGAAGTAGCTTGAGAAGAGGCTAGAGAGGTTAATGGAAACAGGATAAAACACCTTGTATACTAACAAATGCAAGAAACATGTAAAGGATTTTCAGGAAGGAGTTATCAGATTTTGTATTTTAGAAAGATTAATTCCACTACAACATGGATAGCTTAGAAAGAAGATGAACTAGAGGCAGGGATACCAAAAAGAAAAAAAAGATAAAGGTTCTAGATGTAGAATCAAAGAAGAAGAGATTCTGACCAGAGAGGCATTAAAGAGGTAGAATTTTTAAGACTTAGTAATGTATGAGATATGTGATGACAAGAGACGAGGAGTCACTAGACATCTAAATGACTAGATAGTACAGTTGCTCTCAAAGTATAGCCCAGGATCCTAGGAATATCCAAGAATTTTTCATGGGACCTGCAAGGTCAAAACTATTCTCATAATAATAATAAAACTTTGTCTCTTTCGTCCTCATTCTCTCATAAGTATATGGTAGAGTTTTCCAGAAGCAACATAACTGAATGAAAAGGCAGATATGAGAATCCAGCTGTCTTCTATTAGTCCCAATATTAAAAAGACTTGCAAAAATGAAAAAAACTATGCAACTATTCTCACTAAATTGTTTTGTTGTTGCTGTTTTGGAAAAACTTATTTTTTATAAAAATATGTTAATAAGAAATGGTTTATTATTTTTTATGAATAAATATTTTAAATTTCTCAGTTTTAATATATGACATGCTAATACTGATACAGGAATAACCTACATAAACAAAAGCTCTTCTCAATAATTTTTAAGGGTTTAAAGGAGCTCTGATACCAAAAAGTGTGAGAACTACTGGTAATATTTCCATCTATTGAGATAGGAATACCGAAGAAGGAACCAGTTTTAAAGAAAGATGATAAAGTTTTGTTTTCTACATGGTAAGAATGATGTGCCATTGGGATGGCAAAATCAAAATGTCTAAAAACTATTACATATGTTGGCCTGGATATCTAGATTATCAAACTGTAAGAAGTTGAAGCCTTAGATTTTGAGTGGGGTCACAACAGCCAAGTACCTGTTGTGTAAAGCGGCAGAGCAACAACAACAAAAAAAGGCTGAGTAGAGGCCTTAGCATACAACAATATTTAAGAGATAAAGAAGAGGAAGAAGACTCCATATAAAGGAAAATGAAAATTATAAAAATGTGAAGTAAAAGTGAAAAATAAGAGAGAAAGCTGTAAAATAGAAGGAGAAAGCTGATCACATCTTTAAAGAAAAGCAAAAGCCAACAACAAAAAAAACAATCCATCACTGGTAATGGCAGGGAAAAATGAAATGCAGCATTAACCCCAGAATCTCATTTTAGCTAAGTGTTTCTATCTCTTCTTATATAATACTTTTTTCTTAACAGAATGGTTTTAGATTCATCTCCTTTTCCTTCTTTTCTTTGCTCACCCTCTGCAAAAAATGCAAACAAGAAAATAATCAAAAGGAAGAGATGGAAAGAAAAGAAAAGATCTTAGATAAAATATGAGATGGGAGTCTACTGAAGCAGTGACTCAAGGAGAAACATTCATTCATTCAACAAATACTTACTGAGTAACCACATTATACAGGGCATCATGACAGGCACTACTGAAAAACAGGTGACTAATATACCTAGCTATGCCCTTAGTTCATCAGCAAAAGTGAAGGATTGGCAGTGGAAATAAAACTTTCCTGATGAAACTGGCAAAATCAAAGGCAACTCTATTGCAAAGGTGGCTCTAGTAGATTACCAAAGCTCAAAATCACCTAATTACTAAAATATGCTTTAATTACAGAAAAAATTCCAAAAGAATTTTCTTCAAATGTTTGATAGCTACGTAGATCTGTGGCAATATCATACTTCTCTGAATTTTTTTGAAAATAGAGGTAAAACTTTAAAAAATCCTTGTATGTATACTAAATTGTCATAAATGCTGATGTAAGCTCCAAAACTAATAGTAGAGGTTAGAAGAGAATTAGTAACTAGAGGCTCTTACACTGGTGAAGCTGCTTTAACAGGTCAACTCTATCCTTTAAGTGCAGAATCGCATGTGCTTTGAAATTTATTACTTTATTGTATATGTTATTTTTTTAAAAAAAGTTAATTGTGATGACAAATGCACAGCTATATGATGAAAAAATTAATGTAATCATGTACTGCATTAAAGAATAAAGAATTTTAAATCTTTTTTAAAAAAATGCAGAATTGTGATTTTTAAAATATGGCCATTCATTTGAGAAAAAGACTAAAAGGATAATAACAGAAAAAGCTTGTTGCTTAATGAGTACAAAGTTTCTGCTTGGGATGATGAAAAATTTTGGAAATAGTGATGGTTGCACAACACTGTCAAGGTAATTACTGCTACTGGACTGTATACTTAAAACTGGCTAATTTTATGTTACATATATTTTATCAATATTTTAAAAAGAGAAGTTGATGAAAACATCCAAAATTTAGCATTACATATAAAGAGAACTCTGAACAAGAAAGAATACATTATGATGCACAAGCTGTCACTAAAATTTCTCCACATCATCATCTCACCATGATAGCTGACCTATTTCTAGCTCTAAACCTGTTTCTGATTGATTTGTAACCTTCTGGAAATACCTGAGCTTCAACACAAACTGAACATCAGAAATATCCTTTTGTTTGAGCTCTATGTGGGCTACATCCCCCCCACCTTTTTCTTTTTTTACATGGGCAGACACTGGGAATTGAACCTAGGTCTCCAGCATGCAGGTGACAACTCTGCCACTGAGCCACCATCCCACCGCCCCATCCCCCTTTTAAAGAGCTGGAATAAGGAAAGAATTACTTGACAATATTATGTAACAATGGATATTCCTAATGCTAAAGGAAACCATAAGTGTTGAGAAGGGAGGAATTCCACTTCTAGCTAACGTGGAATAACAGGGATCAGATTTACCCTCCTGGAAGAAACAAATGAAAACCAAACAAAATGTATGAAACAATGCTTTCTGAGACATTGGATATCAGCCAATGAAGAACATTAATTCCTGAGAGATGAATAACAAAAAAGATGGGGCCTATGCCTGCCCAAAGTTAATGCCTCAAGTGTTTATAAGCCATGTCACATGGAAAGGGAACCCAGGCAGAGTCCAAGAGGCTCCCTGAGGGGAGAATACAGGAGTGGGAGTCTGAGAAGGCCAAAGAGGCTATAGCTGACAGGGCAGAGAAATTTAAGTTGCAGACTGGGAGAAAATATTTGGAAACCACATATGTAATAAAATATTTGTACCTGGAATCTATACAAACTTTCATAACTCAATAGTAAAGAAACAAATAATTTAGTTAGAAAATGGGTAAAAATACGATTGCAGCACAAAGGTTCCATGCACTAGGATAACTTTCCAGAAACCTACAACCTCCAGATGGGTCCCTGGACCAGATAAGTCCTAAAATGCAGAAGGGGCCAGCCTCTCCAGAACATCAACTAATTTCATCCCCATATCCCATATGGCCAAGGCCCAGATAACTTCACCCCTGAATTCTACTAAACATTTAAAAGAGAATTATACCAATTCTTCAAACTCTTCCAAAATAACTGAAGAGGAAAGAACATTTTACAATTCATTTTATGAGGCCAGTAATAATCTGATACCAAAAGCAGACAAAGAAATCACAAGAAAACAAAACTACAGAATAGTATCTTTTTAAGAATATGGATGGAAAATCTCAACAAAAGACTAACAACCTAAATCTAGTGACATACCAAGTGGAATTTATCCCAGAAATGAAAGATTTAGCATCTGATAATCAACGGGTATAATAAGTCATAGCAACAGAAGAATAAAAACAAAAATCAGATGATCAGCTCAATAGAAGCAGAAAGAGCATTTGACAGTATTCAACACTGAACTTTCATGATAAAAACATTCAACAAACTAGGAATAGAAAGGAATTTCCTCAATCTAATACAGAGCATCTACAAAACGCCCATAGCTACCATCATACTTAGTGGAAGACTGGTTGTCTTCTGCCTCAGATCAAGAGCAAAACAAGGATGTTCATTCTTGTCACTTTTATTCAATATTGGACTGAGGTTCTAGGTGGGGCAATTAAGCAAGAAAAAGAAGTAAAAGGCATCCAGATTAGAAAGGAAAAAGTTAAATGGTCTCTATTTGCAGGTGAATGGTCTTGTTTATAGAGAATCCTGATGAATTCACACATGCCCACACAAAACTACTAGTATTAATAAAAAAGTTAAGCAAAGTTTCATGAAACAAGACCAATATGCAAAATCAATGGCATTACTATACACTTGCAATGAACAATCCAAATGTAAAATTAGTGAAAGAATTCCATTTACAATAGCATCAAAAAGAATAATTATGAATAAATTTAACAAAGAAAGTACAAAATTTATAATCTGAAAACTATAAAACAGTGTTGAAACTAATTAAGATATAAATAAATGGAAAAACATGCCATGTTCAGTGACTGAAAGACATAATATTGTTAAGATGGCAATATTTTTGAATCGATCTACAGATTCAACACAATTTCTATCAGAATCCCTTATGACTTCTTTGAGGAAATCAACATGTTAGCTGATTCTAAAATCCAAGTGGACTGCAAGGGGCCACAAATAGCCAAAACAATCTTGAAATAGAACAACAGGAGACTCACAATTCCCCAGTTCAAAACCTAGTACAAAGCAACAAGACAGCGTGGTACTGATACAAGGACAGACATATTAATAAATGGAATAGAACTGAGTCTAGAAATAATCATAAATATTTACAAGCAACTGATACTCAATAAGGGTGCCAAAACTACTCAATGTGGAAAGAACAGTCTTTGAACAAACGGTGCTGACACAACTGAATAGCCATATGCAAAAAATGAACCTGGACCCTCACCTCACACTACACCCCAAAAATAATTCAAAATGGCCTAAGTGGAAGAGTTTAAAAATTATGAAACTCTCAGAGGAACACATAGGGTTAATCTTCATGATCTCAGATTTGGCAAAGGATTCTTAGATATATCTGACACTGAAAACAAGAGCAACAAAAGAAAAAAGAGACAAACTGGACTTTATCAGAATCAAAACTTCTGTGCTTCAAAGGACACTATTAAGAAAGTGAAAAGAGGGTGGGCCATGGTGGCTCAGCAGGCAAGAATGCTTGCCTGCCATGCCAGAGGACCCGGGTTCGATTCCCGGTGTCTGCTCATGTTAAAAAAAAAAGAAAGTGAAAAGACAACCAACAGAATGGGAGAAAATATTTGCAAATCATTTATCTGATAAGGAACTTATATCTAGAATATATAAAGAACTCCTACAAATCAATACTAAAAAGACAAATAACCCAATTTAAAAATTAGTAAATGCTCTCTCTCTAAGCCCAACTCTGCAAGGAAAATCAATATCCTCTCCCCTATGTGGGACACGACATCCAGGGGTGAAAATCCCTGGCATTGTGGGACATAACTCCCAGGATGAGCCTGGCCCTGGTACCGTGGGATGAACAATTCCTTCTTGACCAAAAAGGGGAAAAGAAATGTAACAAAACAGGGCATCAGTGGCTAAGAGATATCACATAGGGTTGACGGGCTATTCTGGAGACTACACTTATGAAAGCTTCAGCTAGATATTGTTAATTGCCATAGTTTGCCAAACCCTAACCAAAACTATTCCTCTTAGTTCTAATGAACACCTAGGGCTCTAACTGAGATTGTACAAAAGTATCACATACTAAAATAACTTTCCAGAAACCTACAACCTTCAGATGGTTCCTACACCAGATAAGTCCTGAAATACAAAGGGGCCAGCTTTTCCAAGAACATCAACTAGTTCCATCCCCCATCCCATACTGTCAACACCCTTTACCAACATGAAAAATGAGAATGGGCATAACCAAAAAAAACCCTCAAGATTAGGGAGAAGAAAAGGAGGAGGAGGAGTTATAATAGGGAAGACTGGATTTACCAAATGAATATAAGTGCTGAATCATTATAATGATATTTGTTTTAGTCTCCAATGCCCTGGAGTAGCTAGAAAGAAAAACCTGAAATTGTGGAACTGTAAGCCCATACCAAACTCTGAAATCTGCTCTATAAGTACTTGTTACAATGTACTTGGAAAATTATTGCTTTTTTGCACACAAAAGTTTAAAGAAAAAAAGGAGTAAATGTCTTGAATGCCATTGCTTCAAAGATATACAAATGGCCAATTAGCACATGAAAAGATGTTCAAAATCAGTACTCATCAGAGAAAAATAACTCAAAATCACGAGGTACAGGCAGGCCACAGTGGCTCAGCAGGCAGAGTTCTCACCTACCATGCTGGAGACCCGGGTTCAATTCCCGGTGCCTGCCCATGCGGTGGGGACAAAAAAACACGAGGTACCATTTCACACCCACTAGGATGGCTAGAGATAAAAAAGATAAGTGTTTATGAGGATGCAGAAAAATCAGAACCCTCATTCACTACTGGTGAGGATGTAAAATAATACTGCTGCTACACATGGCCAATAAAGTACATGAAAAGATGCTCAGCTTCATTAGCCATCAGGGAAATATAAATCAAAATCATAAGAGATACCATTTCACACCCACTAGAAGGGCTATTAAAAAACAAACGAACAACATGTAAAATAACAATTCTTGGCCAGGATGCGGAGAAGCAGGAATCCTCATACATAGTTGG
Source organism: Myrmecophaga tridactyla (assembly GCA_004026745.1). NCBI lineage: Eukaryota > Metazoa > Chordata > Mammalia > Pilosa > Myrmecophagidae > Myrmecophaga > Myrmecophaga tridactyla. The sequence continues at coordinate 2,542 of PVIY010052086.1, read as the reverse complement.
TGGGAATTTAAAATGGTGCAACCGCTGTGTCTCCTCAAACAGCTAAGTGTAGAATTATAAATGGACCCAGGAATCTTACTTGTAGGTATATAGGCCAAAGAATTGAAAGTAGGGACTCAAACAGATACCTATACACCAATGTTCATAAAAGCATTTTTCACAATAGCCAGAAGGTAGAAGCAACTTCTAGTTTATAAGCTGCCAAAATGAGATATACCAAAAACAAAATGGCTTTTTAAAAGGGAAATTTATTAAGTTTCAAGTTTACAATTCTAAGGCCATGAAAATGTCCAAATTAAGGCAAGGCTATCAAAATAATCATATTAAGGCACCAACAACAGGATGCCTTCACTCAAGAAAGGCCGATGAAGTTCAGGGTTTCTCTCTTATCTGGAAAGGCACATGGCGGAGTCTGCTAACTTTCTATCCTAGCTTCTTGTTTCATGAAGTTCCCTCAGAGGCATTTCCCTTCTTCATCTCCAAAGGTCTCTGGCTGTGTGGGCTCAGTTGGTTCTGGCGGCTCAACAGCTTTTTCAAAATGGTTCCTTCTTAAAGGGCTCCAGTAAGCAACCACACCTTGAATGGGTAGGGATGCATCTCCATGGAAACCATCTAATCAAAAGTTACCACCTACAACTGGATGGGTCATATCTCCAGGGAAACAATCAAAAAGGTCCCACCCAGCAATACTGAATGAGGATTAAACTACACGGCTTTTCTGGGGTACACAACAGATTCCAACCAGCACATAACCCAATGTCCATAAACAGATGAATGGATATTATTTCCATAAAATAGAGTATTATTTAGTAATTTAAAAAATACTGATATGTGCTACCATATGAACGATCCTTGAAAAATTATGCTAAGTGAAAGAAGTCAGATAAAAAAGGCCACAGAGTATAGGATTTCATTTATATTAAATGTCCAGAATAGGCAAATCCAAGGAAATGGAAAACAGATTAGAGGTTGCCAAGGTCGGGGGAAATTGGGGTGTGTGGGGAGAGTGAATGCTGATTATATAAAGTTTCTTTAGGTGGTAATAAAAATGTTCTAGAATTAGAAATAGGAGAGTGATATTTGCATAACAATGTAAATATAAAACTACTGAATTGTATACTTTTTTCTATTAGAGAAGTTACAAGTTTATAGAAAAATCATGCATATATTCATATATTACCCTTTTTTCAGTTTTATTGAAATATAGTCACATATCATACAATCCATCCAAAGCATACAATAATAGTTCACAATATCATCACTTGGTTGTGTATTTATCACCACACTCAATTTTATAACATTTTCATTACTCAAAAAAAAAGAAACCTACCAACATATCCCATGTCCCTTATGAACCTCCCCCTTTCTTGATCCTTAGCATTGGTGTTGTACATGTCACTGTTTGTGGTAGTTAGATTCAGTTGTCAACTTGGCCAGGTGAAGGTGCCTAGTTCTGTTGCTGTGGGCATGAGCCAATGGCATGTGAACCTCATCTGTTGCTGATTACATCTGCAGTCGGCTAGAAGGCGTGCCTGCTGCAATGAATGATGTTTGATTTAATTGGCGGGTGCTTAAATGAGAGAGCTCAAGGTAGCACAGCCCAAGCAGCTCAGCATACCTCATCTCGGCACTCGCAGCTCAGCCCAGGCCTTTGGAGATGCAGAAAGGAATCACCCTGGGGAAAATTGTTGGAACCCAGAGGCCTGGAGAGAAGGCCAGCAGAGATCACCCTGCGTCTTCCCACATAAGAAAAAACCTCAGTTGAAAGTTAGCTGCCTTTCCTCCGAAGAACTAATGAAATAAATCCCCTTTTATTAAAAGCCAATCCATCTCTGGTGTGTTGCATTCCGGCACCTAGGAAACTAGAACACTGTTGATGAAAGAATATTAAAATATACTGTTAACTACAATGCACAATTTGCAATAGGTGCATTTTTTCCCATATACCACTATAACATCAGTTCTAGTTCATGAAAAAACATTTTTATATTTGACCTATTAATCACAGTCATCGTCCATCAGAGGATTCACTGTGTTAAACAGTCATCTGTTTTATCCTCTAGCTTTCCTTTATGTGACATACTCTACTCTAAACCTCCCTTTTCAACTACAGTCACCCACACAATTCAGTACTGTTAATTATACTCACCATATTGTATACCACCCTATTATTAACACCTTGCACTAATGTGGTACTTTTGTTAGAAGTGAAGAAAGAAGATTCTTATAAATGTATTATTAACTATACATCCATGATTTACCTTAGGGTTCATGTTTGTGATGTATAGTTCTACGTTGTCATTGTCGTTTAATTTTTAATCTAGAAATATATATACAACCTAAAATATCCTCCTTAACCACATTCAAATACATAATTCAGTACTGTTAATTACTTAACAATGTTGTACTACCATCACTACCATGAACTGTATACTTTTTTTTTTTTGCACGGGCAGGCACTGGGAATCCAACCTGGGTCTCCAGCATGGCAGGTGAGAACTCTGCCTGCTGAGCCACATGGCCCACCCTGAACTGTATACTT
>PVIY010052085.1:0-15358 GCA_004026745.1 Myrmecophaga tridactyla | reverse complement strand
GTGCAGTGGGGGTGGGCAGGTGACGATGTTCAGGTGCGTGGGGAGTCATGGGGTGGGGCGGCCCGTGTGAAGGTAGCACATTCAAAGAATGTGGCTTGGCTTACTTCCTCGTCCCTGTCTCCCTGTCCATGTGGTCCTAATGGCTCTGGGCTCCTGTTTTGAAAGGGATTTGTTAGGCTTTTTTCACTAGCTAGATGGTGTCCAGCTCTGTGTCTCAGCAACCAGGGCCTCTTTGCATGGGAAGGAAGAAACTCCCAGTCACTTAACGCCCTGGAACCACTACCCCAGGCATTTTTCTGTCACTTCTCTAGCTGCTTCGGAGCAGGGCTGAACTCGATCTATCATACTCCGCCATCTTCCCGGAAGTCTTATTTCTTTTATCCATTGTGTTTTTGGTGTCAAATCTAGGAACTCTTTGCCTGGTTTTAGATCTTGAAGGTTCTCGATCTATTTTTTCCTAAAAGTTTCATCTTTTTTCTATTCTGTGTTTATGATCCATTTTGAGTCAAGCTTTATATTAAAGCTTTTCACTTTAGGTGAAAAGTTTTTGTTTGATTTTTTCTCTTTTTGGCCTAAGAATGTCCAATTGCTATTTATTGAAAGGGCTGTCTTCCCTTTGTTGAATTACATTTATGGCATTGTCAAAAATCAGTTGGGGTTATTTGTGTGGGTCTATTTCTGGGTTCTCTGTTCTGTCCCATTGATCTGTGTATGTCTCTCCTCTGTGATACCACCCTGTCTTGATTACTTTAGCTATATAAAGTAAGCATATAGCAGATAGTGATTTAGTGATTCCTTCCACTTTATTCTTTTTCAAGATTGTTTTATCTTTTCACGTAGATTTTTATGTATACCTTTCTGCCTACAAAAAACCTTTCTGGGATTTTGGAGGGCATTGCATCAAACCTACAGATCAATTTGGGTGAATTGGCATCTTAACTCTGTTGTCTCTTCCAGTCCATGAACATGGCAGTCTATTTATTAGGTTTGATCTCTTTCATGTGCATTTTGTAATTTTCAGCAAATAGCTCATATATATTTTAAGTTTATACCTAAATATTTCATTTCATTTGGAGTGATTCTGATTATTTTTTGTCTTAAGAATGCACCAAGTTCTGCTTTTTGCATAGGTGGAGTAATTTTGGATTATATCATGGACATAATTATAAATTGTAGAAACTACACTCTGTTAATGGTAGTTCACTTGGCTGACATTTTGCAGTAATTGACAGCTCCAATCTCAGTTCAGTTCTTTTACTCTTAGCTTGAGATTTATGAAATTTATGTATTGAATTTAGGGCTTTCCCCCCTTTCTGGGATCTCCCACCATAACTTCCAGAGGCCATGTTTGTCCTAGAATGTTGTCCCTCAAGTTTTTAAGCCAGTAAGGCTGCAAGTTTTGTTAGTTTTAGCCAGTGTGCATGACATAAATCGGGACCTGTCCTTAGATTAAAGGCAATAAAAAATAGAAAAAGGGAAATTCACTCCATACATTCCCTGTTTCCAAATATCAAGCCCTCTTTATTATTTGCTTTTCTTCATTGTCCATTGTCTTAAGAGTAGTTGCTTTTAATGTGTTTTGATTGGCAGTTATGGTGGTGTGGTGGTTAGAGTCAGTTGTGAACTTCACCAGGTGAGGGTACCTAGTTGTGTTGCTGTGGACATGAGCCAGTGGTATGTGAACCTCATTTGTTGCTCATTACATCGGCAGTCAGCTAAGAGGCATGCCTGCTGTAATGAATGATGTTTGATTTAATTGGCTGGTGCTTTTAAATGAGAGAGCTCAACATAGCACAGCCCAAGCAAGTCAGCATACCTCATCTCAGCACTCGCAGCTCAGCCCAGGCCTTTGGAGATGCAGAAAGAAATCACCCCGGGGAAAGTTGTTGGAACCCAAAGGCCTGGAGAGAAGGCCAGCAGAGATCATCCTGTGCCTTCCCGCGTAAGAAAGAACCTCAGTTGAAAGTTAGCTGCCTTTCCTCTGAAGAACTAATGAAATAAATCCCCTTTTATTAAAAGCCCATCCTTCTCTGGTGTGTTGCATTCCAACAGCTAGCAAACTAGAACAGGTGGTTATCTGGAAGAGTTGAATAGAAAGGGGCTTACCTGGTATTTTGTGGTGGTTCATACTCAGGTTATCCATTCTCCCATATTGCCAGACAATTAAAGTTTTATTACCCTGATAATGGGGGGTGGGGGGAGGAAAGCCTTTTCTTTTATGTTGGTGTTATTGTAAGGGAGAGAAATGCAAGAATTTTGAAGTCAAAATTCAAAGAATTTTGGATTTTCCACCTGCTAGTAATATAATGCTGGTCGTTTAGTTTGATCTATTTTATCTACAAAATGGGGATAAAAAATACCTGGCCTAGCCTGTTTATTGTAAAACTGAAATAAAAATTAAATGTAAAACACTAAGCATAATGTCTCACACTTAAATGATCGCTATTAACCGTTTTGTGGGATGATGGTTTATTCCATATTTTACAGATGAAGCCACTATTAAAATCTATGCTTGTCCCACTCTGCTTGAGTTATACACTAATTTTTCTGATAAAAGTGAGACCACAGGGTCTATTCACTAACCAAGACAAGTGCTTAATAACATGCCTTTGAAAGATAGAAGTTTTCTTTGTAAGAACTTAAGAATGAATATGCATTTTCCTTTTAAAGTTTTTCTGGTAAAAAGCAGATTAAAAGAATCTATTATCTGATCACTTAACATTATGAAATGTGAAAAATACAAACATAGGTTTTTGTTATTTTTATAGGAATCTCCTCCTCCAGTAGAAAGTTACTGTCTACCAGAAGCTGTTTCATTTCTTCAGAATAATAAGGAAACTGTGCCTGGATTATCACAAAAGAGAAAAGCTCCTATAGTGAAAAATAAAATCAAACGACCTCGAGTACACTAATTGTATTTACTCTTTAGTTATCAAATACTGTTTTTTTTTTAAAAAGTCTGATTATTACTACGGTGGATTTCTGTAGTGACTTAAAGACAAGTACTTGGAGAATTCTGCTTCAGACTGTAATGATGATTTGGCTTGAAGACAGTTTTTAATTAACACCTGAATTTTTAATCACTGAACTAAATTATTAACTGTTCCTGAATAAAATGTTACCTAACATAACAAAAATAAAATATAACTCAGCTAGTTTGTCATTAAACCACATTGAAGTGGGTGACTTAATTATTTTTCTTTTTTAATGTCTGAGCCTGTAAGAAAGTTGAATTTTGCTTTAAAATGTCTGTTTTAATTCATAACAAAGGAGTTATCAATTGGGATTAACTCAAAATATTTCTCCTGACTTTTATCTTCTCATCATTTTACCTTTTTTTAACAGGAGCCTGAGCACAAGTTTTAATGAGGCTGAGGCTTTAATTGTAAATAAATATGTATGAGTGTGTGTGTATATATATATATAAATGTATGTATGTATATGTATGTTTGTACAAACCTCCATGATGTTTGCCAAGTTTGGGTGTCAAAACTTGGAAAATGTAACAATAAAGAATAAAAGTAGTGACTCAGATTAGTACTAAGTTATGTCCAGAGGGATAAGGTTTTTTGTTTTTTATTTTTAATACTCTGGGGCATCCTTTCTCCTGTTAAAGCAATAAAAGATTTGCAAAACTTAGCTTAAAAAGCTTTTCTGATGTTATTTATTTAGAATATCCTATTAGGTTGGAACAAACCCTTTATGAGAACAATTAAATTACATTAGCTTTTATTGTGCTAAATCCTAAATACCAGATACATGTATTACCACAATTGTCTAAATATAAAGTTCCCTCATTCTGTTTAAGGGACAACCAAAATCAGAACTGATTGTAACTGTGCAGCTCCTAGTGAGTTTTAAAGGATAGTAAAGCCCTTAACATGGGCACCAAGCTCTGAAATTTTAACAGGTTTTTCTCAGAAATGGAGTAGGGGCCTTCTGGTTGACCACGCCAAGATGGTGGCGTGAAACACAGTTCAGTTCTACTATACAGTCTTAGAACAACTAGCAAGAACTGGTAGAATCATCTTCCTCAGAACTCTGGAAAACAGGTAGAGTTCAGGAAAGGATGTGTGCCAAATCAAGAAAAGTAAACTTAAAAACAGGGAGAAAAAAACAAAGTGGGGAGAATGACCTCATCAACATGGTGGCATAACTCATTTACTAAAAACCTCTCCCCAGAGATTCATAGAAAAAAAAAAAAAGGCCATATCTCACTCAAAACTCTTAAGGAAGGTGAAGACTGGAGAAGGACCCTACAAACACTGAATCAAAGAGAAAAATATCAGCAAACTTCTATCCTGGACTGGCTCGTCCTCTTCTCTTCCCCTTACTTGGTCCCACGCAGCTTGGGAAGTATCAAAAGGCTGCAACCAGGATCACTCCACCTCTGACCAGGACAGACAAATCTTTTACAGTGCTGAGACAGATTACCAACTATATCCTGACACAGAGACCCAAATTCACAGAAAACCACAGTAGGACACAAGCCACTGGGGAGTGTGGAATACAAAGACCCCCAGGGAGGAGCTTCCAAAATGGAGGATGAGGGAGGAAAGGGCAGAACCTACTCCTTTCCCAAAGGCAGCAAGTAGCCAGGCAAAAACTAAATCAACTGGGGACTTGGGAGACAGGGACGGACATTTCAATGTCCAGGTCGGTGCAGAACAAAGGAACTGAGAAAACACTAATTCCAGCTGTGATATCTGATGCCCATCCCCAACCCTTGAGGGAAGCAGCAGTAGGAGCATGGTCCTTGCCATGGGGCGGGGGGCGGGGGGGGAGGGAGGGGATGTGGCTGTGGGAGACCTGTGGCCCAAGAAAAGAGGGATACACAGCCCGACACCAAGCCAGATATTGGCTGGTGAATTGAGGACACAGGATCCCTGCAGTGTCAGCCCCACCTGCTGGGCGCCATTAGTCAAACAGTTTTTAAGGACAAATAATTAACCAAAGTGCCATCTGCTGGGAAGACTGGGATGTCAGGAGGAAAAAAAAACAAAACCTCTCCAGACCCTATCCCTGGCCCATCAGAGCTGGTCTACACCCCCTGAATGGGTCCCTACCCTTGTTGGCTGGGAAATGCAATCCAACTGTCGAAGCAGTGCCCTAATGCAAACCTAGGCAACACCTAAATCCTAGATGAGAGAGAGAAGCTGACTCATCAGGATAATCAGATAAACCAGATATCAGTAAAAATCACAAAGCATATTAAAACACAAGAAGATATGGCCTAGTCACAGAACAAATTAAGAAGTTAGAGGAGAAACAATTTGGAACTAATAAAAAATGTTCAAGGAGATGAAGAGAAATATACATAAAGAAATAAAGGATATTAAGAAGATATTAAGGGATGGAGACTAAGAGCAGGATGGAGGCATAGTGAGGTGTGGAGTATAGTTCGTCGCCCAGAACAGCCTGCAAATAGCCAGGAACTATATGGAACAACTGTTGGGGAAACATCAGTGAGTGGACACACAGCGTACACCAATTTGGAATGGGTGGAACAACTGAGATCCCATGCAGAACTCCAAGAATCCAAGCAATTTCATTAATACCATGTTTGCTCAGCCTTTCTGGTATAAATGGAGATGAATGAATGTGTTTCAGCCCCTCTAATAAAATAGAGAATCAGCGGTGGCTCAGTGGCAGAATTTTCACCTGCCATGCTGGAGACCCAGGTTCACTTCCCAGAGCCTGCCCATGCCAAAAAAATAATAATAAGAGAGAATCTCAAAAGATGGCCACAAACTCTACCCTGTCCTGGATGGACATGCTTCTCTTTCCACCTTGGGGTCTAGACTAAGTTTATGATTGCTTTAACTACTAGTTATGGGGAAAATGACATTCTGGGACTCCTGATCTAGGCATTATTAAAGTCTGGAAACTTCCTTTTTCCTTGGCCCTGGCCACTAGGGATAAATTGATAGGCCAGGTAGACATGCGGCTCAAAGAGAAGCTGCAGAGGAAAACTAAGGCATCTGACAACCAGATATTGTACAGCATTTGCCATTTTGCTGCAACTACATGAGATACCCAAAAGAGACTAGCATAGGAACCTATGAGCTGGGCCCCAGCCAACCCAAAGAATTGTGAGAAATAATAAAACACTGCTGTTTTAGCCACTAAATTTTGGGGTGGTTTATAACGCAGCAATAGATGATCTACTTGCTAGCAGTGTAATTTTTGAAAGGTACTTAGGCTTCTTGAGGCTCAACTGTCTCATTTTCAAAATGTGAATGATAATAGTTAAATATGCTAAAGTTACTTTGAAATCTAAGCATTAAATAAAATAAAATGTGCAAAGGATTCATTTAGCATAGAATCTGGAACACAGGAAGTATTTAATAAGTTGTTCTTATCAGTAAGATTATTACATTTTTTAACCTCCAATTCCTTGGGAATTTGTTTTTCATTTTACATATACTTAGTCATTCAGGCGCATTTATTCAGTAACAATATAGGTTATTAAGTGACCCTATAACAACAGGCTATATGTTCGAGGTTCCCACATGTGCTGGTTTGAAAGTATTATGTACCCCAGGAATGCCATGTTTTAATCTTGATCCTTTTCTTGTGGATGCAGCCATTTATTTTAATCCTGATTCAATATTGTAAGTGGCAATTAGAGTATCTCCATGGTCATGTGACATGCCCAATTGTGGGTGTGACCTTTTGATTAGATGGAGATGTGACTCCACGCATTCCAGGTGGGTCTTCATTAGTTCACAGGAGACCTTTAAAAGGGGAAACAGTTTGGAGAGAGCAGAGCTGATACAGATGTTGACACTTGGAGAACAGAGACTATCTGTTTGCAAATGCTTGGAGTCCAGGAACTGTCACCATGAGATGTTAAGCAAGCCAGTACCCAGAGAGAGCCAAGGGAAACCAAGAGATGAAAGCCAGCCACAGAGAAGCAAAATGAGGAACCTACAGGGGAACAGAGGCTGAAGGCAGTGAAGCTCAGGAGCACAAGACCATCAGATATCAGCCATATGACTTCCCAGCTGATATAGGTGTTCCAGACCCATCAGCCTTCCTTGAATTAAGGTATCTTTTCCTGGATACCTTAGTTTGGACATTTTTATAGGCTTAGGACTGTAAACTTGCAACTTAACATTCCCCTTTTAAAAGCCAAAAAACAAACAAACAAACAAAACACTAGGAGACCATAATGAATTTGAAAGAATATGTTAAAAAATAACAGACCTTGTAGAAATGAAAAGACTGTAGATGAAATAATGTACTAGAGACAACAGATTTGAAGATGCAGAAGAAAGGGTCAGCAAGCTAGAAGAGAGAATAACCAAATTTGAACAAACAAAATAACAATTGGAAAAACTTGAAAAATTTGAACAGGGTCTCAGAGAAATGATTGACAACACAAAGCACATAAACATGCATATCTCAGGTGTCCCAGAAGGAGAAGAGAAGGGAAGAGGGCCAGGAAGAATATTCAAGGAAAATAATGGCTGACAATTTCCCAACCCTCATAAATGAAACAAATATGCAAATCCAAGAAGCCAAACATACTTCAAACAGAATAAGTTCAAATAGACTCACTCTAAGACACATACAAATCAGACTGTCAAATGCCAAAGAGGAGAAAATTTGGAAAGCAGCAAGAGAAAATCAATTCACCACACACAAGGGAAGCCAAATAAGACTAAGTGCTGATTTCTCATCAGACACCATGAGGTGAGAAGGCAATGGTATGATATTTTTATGATACTGGAGGAGAAAACTTGCTGGCCAAGATTTCTCTATCCAGTAAAGCTGTACTTCAAAAATGGAATTTAACAGATAAACATAAGAAGTGACAGAGTTTATAAGCAAGAGATCTGCCCTACAAGAACTACTTCCTAAAAGGAGTTCTGCTAGCTGAAAAGACAGTTGAGGCCTAGGGGAGGGCACAGAAATGAAAAGTATTAGTAAGGGTAACTAAAAGGATAAAAAGAGAGGAAAAAAATAGATTTGACAAATAAAAGCCAAAGGATAAAATAGTTGAAGTACTGCTTTTACAATAACATTGAATGTCAGCGGATTAAACTCCCTAATCTTCTGTGGGAACCCTGAAGGGAATATTTTTAAAATTTTAGTTATGGTGATCTTCAACTCCAGTATTTAGGTTTGGTTCCTTTTAAAATTTTCTGTCTCTTTATTGAGATTCTCATATTGTTCATGCATTATTTTCCTGATATCTTTTATTTCCCTCTCATATTTTTTTGAATCTCTTTGAGCATACTGAAGATCATTTTAAAAAAGTCTTTGGGGCGGGCAACAGTGGCTCAGTGGCAGAATTCTCGCCTGCCATGCCAGAGACCTGGGTTTGATTCCTGGAGCCTGCCCATGCCAAAAAAAAGTGCCTTTGTCTGTTCATGTCCAAAGTTTGGTGTATGTTAATGGTTTCTGAAGGTTGCACCCTATGCATTTTAATATTTTAATGTATTCACTCTAAGATTTAGTCCCTGAGCTGTCTGTTCCTTAAGTTTGTATTCAGCTAATGATACTACAGGAGTTTAGTGTCAGGAGTTAGCAAAAACAAACTGATGCAAAAACCACATTTTATATTCTTGTGAAGAAAAACAGGAATTGAAATGATTCAGGCTGATAAGCAAAAGAAAAATGAATGGGAAAAAGTGAACAGAGTTTAGAAGACCTGTGGAATAAATAGACTTTAGGTTGAATACTATTACAAAGGGCAAAGGACATTATGTAGTGATAAAGGGGTCAATTCAAATATACAGCAATTATATCAGGGCAGAGAGGAAGTTTATACCTCTATATGCTTACATTAAAAAAGGAAGATCTCAAATTTGAGAACTACCTTCACAATTGGAGGATCTAGAAAAAGAAAAGCAAACTAAACCCAATGTGAGCAAAAGGAAGGAAATGACAAAGACTAGATTACAGATAAAAAAAGAATTTAAAAAAGATGACGAAACCAAAAGTTGGTTCTTTAAAAGCTCAACAAAATCAGTAAGTCTTTGATTGAGAAAAACAAAAGATAACTATAATCAGAAATGATTATAGGAGGCATATTAGTATCAATCCCACAGAAATGAAAAGGATTATAAGATACTAAGGACAATGATATGCCAACAAATTACTTAGACAAGATGGGCAATTTCCATGTACAAGCTATAAAAGCTAATAAATGAATTCAGCAAACTGGTGGCATACCAGATCAACATAAAAAATCAGTACTGTTTCTATACATCAGTAATGAACAATCTGAAGAGGAAATCAAGAAAAAAATTCACTTACAATTGCAACTTAAAGAATCAAGTATCTAGGATGCCAAGGACTTGTACACTGAAAACTACAAAATATTGCTGGAAGAAATCCCAATAAAAATTCCAACAACCTTCTTTGCAGAAATGAAAAGCTAATCATCACATTCATATGGAAAGGCAAGGGGCCCTGAATAGCCATCTTGAAGAACAAAACTGGGGGGCTCATATTTCTTGATTTTCAAACTTACTACAAACCTTCAATAATAAAACTGTGGTAATGGCACAAGGACAGAAATATAGACCAATGCAATAAAATTGGGAGTTTAGAAATACACCCTCACCTGTACGGCCAATTGATTTTTGACAAGGGTGCCAAGGCCACTGGATGGGGAAAAATAGCCTCTTCAACAAATGATGCAGAGGAAATTGGATGTCCATGTGCGAAAGAAGTAAGGTGGACCCTACACTTCACACCAGATATGAATATTAACTAAAAATGGATCGAAGTGTAAATATAACAACCAAAATTATAGAATTCCTAGAAGAAAACACAGGGAAACATTAGGACATAGTGTTAGGTAATGGTTTCTTCGACTTTAAAGTCAAATGGGAGGTTTCTTGAGAACGAGCATCTCTTTGAAAGGCATCTGTTTCATATGAGTTAATGTCAAGGTTTTCAAGAAAGGAAGGCTAGCCATCTCAGTCACAGGAGTTGGCAAGCTACTTCCACTGGCAAAGGAGTTACAGAGAGACCCTCGCAGTTTTTAAGACTCAGCTTTATTCGAGGTGCCATTCCAATTTTTCTTCCCAATCAATATCCTAATTTTCACATTAGAAACTTGATGAGGCTGCAAATTCAACTGATACTGTAATTCTGCAACTTGTACAATTAACTTTTGCATTTGATTGTCAGCAATATCAGTCCCAGGCAACATGAAGTAAGATTCTTTTAGGGCTGTCATGAAAAGCTCTCCGGTCCTCAGACTGCCTTGAACTGAGAGCTTGAGGACCTGAGCTTATTTCTTTCTGGAGGATAAATTAACCCCATATTAGTTCTTGTAGTCCTTATTACTGCCATAAAAACCAAGCACAGTCCAAGTTTCCCACAAGCTCCCAAGCACTTGCTGCAGTAGACATTTCATCACAATCAGACATGACAGCTTATTTGTAATGCCCCTGCATGTCATGGATTACAAGCAACTCATTTCTCATTGGCAAGGAGTTGTTCATTTTTCTTGAGCCAGAAGTACCACCAAACCAATCCCCTAAATCCAATTTTTGAGTCTGTCTTCTGGGGCCATTCCGCATACATGTTCTTTACTGGCCAGCATTTGGTCAAGAAACAAACTACACCAGTTACTTAACAGGAAAAATTTAACATATAGAATGATTAACTGCTAAAAGGGGTCAAGGAAAATGCTAAAGGGTAGCAACCACAGAAAACAGCCACTACCTCTAGGGCTGAGGTAGTGAACGAGGAACTTAGAAACTTAAGTATGGTTGAGGTTCAGACCCATGAGGGGAAAACATGACTGCCACCAGATTGGAGAAACCTGCTGGAGGATATGCATTGAAGCTGAACTGCCAGAGTTGCTAGAGGGTGCAGGCCATGCGGCCCCCATATGCCAGTCTGCTAGCTGCTACAGGGAGCAGAAAGAGGAAAGAAAGGCCTTCCTTCCTGCTCTAGTCTTAGTGTTCCTCTCTGGGCAAAGCCAGCTGGCAAAGGAGAGTGTCAGTAGGGTCCAGATCTCCTGACTCACAATGTGTGGCAAAGAAGGAACCTACAGGCAACAAATAAGTAACTGACACACTACCCGTTGACAGGAAATGTAGGAAAGCAATCAACTAAATCCAGAATGTGGAAAGTTCTACAAGCCAAATGACCACGTTTCTTTCAATAATTAAATAGCAAGAAAAATTAAAAGGTGGGGAAATTAGGAGGGATTAAAAAGTAAAAAGACCCCCAACCAGGACCATTCCAGCCAATCCTAAAGAACACCTAGGGCAATATATAAGATTCCACAAGGGTTCCATGTGCTAGCTTAACTTTCCAGAAACCTACAACCTCCAGATGGGTCCCTGGTCCAGATAAGTCCTGAAACCTAGCCCGGCCCCTCCAGAACATCAGATAGTTCTATCTCCCTACCCTGCATTAGTGACAGACCCTTCTAACATGAAAAATTTATAATGGTAATGTTTTGAGTTTTCATATTTTAAATTAAAAAACATTCACTACTTTATTTTGTACATCTTGTCTCTCTACACACAAAAAATTTTCAGGGGACAAGATACTGGCTTCGTGAGGTGTAGAATTTAGTTCGTCCTCCAGAGCAGCTAGTAAATAGCCAGGAACGGTTCAGAACAACTGCTGGGGCCACATCAGTGACCAGACACACAGCGTACACCAGTTTGGACAAGCTGGACCGACTGAGACCCCACACAGAACTGTAAGTCCTCCATGCCATGGAGGCTGGTGCCCCTCCCCCCACAGGCTGATTCCTGGAGGGGAAAGGAAAGAGACTTTACTAGCAGCAGGGGCTTAGCTCAACCAAGTGTCAATTGTGGAATTAATTAACAAATTCTGACTACTGAAATTAGGCCATCAACACAGATAAACCTAAAATAAGCACTAAAGGTTCTAGGAGTTTTTGCCCCTGCAGAGAAGGGGCAGGGCTGACAAGGAAAAAAAAAACCCCACAAACCTGTAGAATAAACTAATTAAGGAAATCAAATGCCTAGATATCAGAAAAAAAATAACAAGTCATACTAGGAAAATCAAAGATATGGCCCAGTCAAAGGAACAAATCAACAATTCAAATTAGATACAGGAGTCGAAACAATTCAGGATGTCTGAACACACATGGAAAATCTCATCAACAATCAAATCAGTGAGTTGAGGGAAAATATAAAGAAGGCATTAGGCAAACAAAAAGAAGAACTCGAAAGTTTGAAAAAACAAATCACAGAACCTATGGGAATGAAAGTCACAATAGAAGAGATGAAAAAAACAATGGAAACCTACAACAATAGACTTGAAGAGACAGAAGAAAGGTTTAGTGAACTAGAGGACTGGACATCTGAAATCTGACACTCAAAAGAAAATATAGGGAAAAGAATGGAAAAATATAAGCAGGGCCTCAGGGAATTGAATGAAAACATGAAGTGCACAAATATACATGTTGCAAGCATCCTTGAAGAAGAGAACAGAAAAGAAGAAAGACAAATGGAGGAAATAATCACTGAAAATTTCCCATCTTTTATGAAAGACATAAGATTATAGATCCAAGAAGTGCTGTGTACCCCAAACAGAATAAATCTGAATAGACCTACTTCAAGACACTTGCTAATCAAATACTCAAATGTCAAAGAAGGAGAAAATTTTGAAAGCAGCAAGAGAAAAGCAATCCATCACATACAAGGGAACCCAATAATGGATTTCTCAGCAGAAACCATGGAGGCTAGAAGGCAGTGGTATGATATATTTAAGATTCTAAAAGAGAAAAACTCCCAACCAGTATGATGTACTTAAGATTCTAAAAGAGAAAAACTCCCAACCAATAATTCTATATCCAGCAAAATTGTCCTTCGAAAATGAGAGGAAAATTAAAATATTTTCAGAAAATCACTGAGAGAATTTGTAATTAATATACCAGCTCTGCAAGATATACTAAAGGGAGCACTACAGGCAGATAGGAAAAGACAGGAGATAGGGGTCTGGAGAAGAGTGTAGAATTGAAGACTATGAGTAAAGGTAAAAAGATTTAAAAAAAGAATTGATATGACATATAAAATCCAAAAGACAAAATGGTAGAAGAAAGTGCTGCCTTTACAATAATAACATTAATTGTTAATAGATTAAACTCCTCAATCAAAAGCCATAGACTGGCAGATAGATTGAAAAACAGGACACATTAATATGCTGTCTACAGGAGACTCATTTTAAATCAAGGACAAAAATAGGTTGAAAGTAAGAGGCTGGAAAAAGATATTTCATGCAAACAACAAGAAAAGAGCAGGAATAGCTATATTAATTTCTGATATATTAGACTTCAAATGTAAAACAGTTAAAAGAGACAAAGAAGGACACTGGGTACTAATAAAAGGAACAATTCAACAAGAAGATATAACAAGCATAAATATTTATGCACTGAGCTAGAATGCTCCAAAGTACATGAAATATACAGCAACAATAATGAAGGGAGAAACAGACACCCCTACCATAAGAGTAGAAGAATTCAATTCCCTGCTCCTATCAATGGACAGAACATCTAGACAGAGGATCAATAAAGAAACAGATAATTTGAATAATACAATAAATGAACTAGACTTAACAGACATTTACAGAACATTATACCCCACAACAACAGATAACACATTTTTTTCTAGGGCTCTTGGATCATTCTCAAGGACAGGCCATAGGCTGGGTCGCAAAACAAACCTCAATAAATTAAAAAAGATTGAAATTATGCAAAACACTTTTTTGGATCATAATGCAATGAAAGTGGAAGTTAATAACAGGCAGAGGGCCAGAAAATTCACAAATATCTAGAGGCTGAACCACACACTCAAACAACCAGTAGGTCAAGACAAATTACAAGTGAAATCAGTAAATATTTCAAGGCAAATGAAAATGAAAACACAACATATCAAAAAACTATGGGATGCAGCAAAGGTAGTGTTAAGAGGGAAATTTATTGCCTTAAATGCCTATATTAAAAAGGAAGAAGGAGCTGTTCACTTGGAAGAACTAGAGTAGGAATAGCAAACTAACCCCAAAGCAAACAAAAGGGAAGAAATAAAATTGAGATGTGAAAACAGTTGAAAAAATCAACAAAACCAGAAGCTGGTTCTTTGAGAAAAGCAATAAAATTATCTAGATTGATGGGGGAGGGGGGAGAGAATGCAAATAAATAAAATCAGAAATCAAGGAGGTGACATAACCACTGATCCTGCAGAAATAAAGGAGGTAATGAGAGGATACTATGAGCAACTATATGCTAATAAACTAAACAATATAGATAAAATGGACAACTTCCTAGAAATGCATAAACAACCAACAATGACTTGAGAAGAAATAGATGACCTCAACAAACCAATCACAAGTAAACAGTCTGAATCAGTCATCAAGAAATTCTCAAAAAAGAAGGGTCCAGGAACAGATGGCTTTACATATGTATTCTAACAAGCATTCAAGAATTAGTACCAATCCTGCTAAAACTCTTCAAAAAAAACTGAAGAGGGTGGAAAGCTTTCTAACTCATTCTATGAAGCCAATATCACCCTACTACCAACTACAGACCAATTTCTCTAATGAATCTAGATGCAAAAATCCTTAACAAAATATTTGCAAATCAAATCCAGCAGTACATTAAAAGAATCATACATCATGACCAAGTGGGATTTATTCCAGGTGTGCAAGGATGATCCATCATAAGAAAATCAATTAATGTAATACACCATATCAACAAATCAAAACAGAAAAACCAAATAATCATTTCGATTGATACAGAAAAGGCATCTTACAAAATTCGGCATCCTTTCTTGATGAAAAATACTTCAAAGGATAGGAATAGAAGAGAACTTCCTCAACATGATAAAGGGAATATAAGAAAAACCCACCACTAACATCATCCTCAATGGAGAAAGACTGAAAGCCTTCCCTCTAAGGTCAGGAACAAGACAAGGATGCCCACTGTCACCACTGTTATTCAACATTGGGCTGGAGGTTCTATCCAGAGCAGTTAGACAAGAAAAAGAAATAATTGGAAAGGAAGAAGTAAAACTTTCACTGTTTGCAGATGACATGATGACATGATACTATATGCCGAAAATTCCAGAAAATCTACAGCAAAACTACTAGAGCTAAAAGTGAATACAGCAAAGTGGCAGGGTATAAGATCAACACCCCCAAATTAGAAGTGTTTTCTATACACTAGTGTGTTAGTTAGATTCAGTTGTCAACTTGGCCAGGTGAGCATACCTAGTCTTGTTGCTGCGGACATAAGCCAACGGTACGTGAACCTCATCTGTTGCCAATTACATCTGCAGTCAGCTAGGAGGCGTGTCTGCTGCAATGAGTGACGTTTGGCTTAATTGGCTGGTGCTTAAATGAGAGAATGCAA